>JAAAKL020016781.1:0-10882 GCA_010016065.2 Carybdea cf. marsupialis auct. non (Linnaeus, 1758) | reverse complement strand
ATACAATATTTCACGACCATAGATGATCTACATTCACCAATTTTCCAAATTTGTTGACATGCCAGCCGAGGAACGTGTTGCTGTGACACTTTTTTGAGAAGCTTGGAGATAGAATGGGATAGACCTCGCGACCAGCCCGATCTGATGATGATGATGATGATGGTGATGATCATGTAATATATATATTTAAAAAAAAAATTCATGGCCACTTATTTATTCTGTAACTTTACAGAAAAGTAAGCTGCAACATGGTGACAACAGAATTAGCTTTTTAACAAAAGTATTTTCCGTGCTTCTAATCAGCGAGCCATGTGTAAACCATGTGCACTAAGTGTGAAGAGGCAAAGACGGATTTAGAAAATTACCATCTCAGTCTTCGGATTCTTCGCCATACGGAAAATCTTCTGAAGATGAATATATTTACTCTTTTATTGATTCTTTTAGCTACATCCTGTTATTGCTGTCTATTTTATCTTCTGTATTTGTTTTGCTGTTTATCCAGCATTTCTGTTATTATTTATGTTGCTGTTATTTCTCATCTCATCATTAACCACGTATTCAACTCTCAATGCTCCCGTGCCTTCTTTTAAATGCGTGTGTGTTTGGGGAGGGGAGCTTCTTTTATCATATTTACTATCATCATCATTGTTGTCATTAGTATTATTGAGAATATGGAAAGATAATATTCCAATTATGTTTAAAATGATTCCTGACTTCAGCCAATATTAGATGTAACTTTGAATTAACTATAAAGAATTAATACACTCTATTGAGGAAGAATGTGGCAATAGTTATTATCAATGGTGAACTCGAAGGTGTTAAGATAAGGTTTGACGATACTATGTTAATTCAGAGAAATATTAGCTAAGATTTATCTAACAAACGTTATTTTCGTATTATCGCTGTTTAAAAACTGCTAATTTACAACAGCAGCTCTATCCTACTATCGAATGCGTGAAATGATGTTAACAGGAGAGCATCATGAACAAAAAATAACCGCTTCCTGCTTTGATTAAGTCAAGAGAAATAAACAGCAAGGTACTAAACTAATAAAGGTAGGTTTGTATTTTGTATTATATTGGTATTTTGACAAGTTGACTTCCTCAACTCAGGAACGACAATACGATTGCTCCCTTTAAGTAAAGAAATGTTGCAGGCTCTGAGTCCCTTCTTCCAGGAGATCAAGACTGCCGAAAAGCTGTCTTTAAGATTTATTAAGATTCCTTGGGGTTTATGTTCTCACACTTTACAATGAGTTTATGAAACAAGATCTAGCAAAGGCCCTAAGTAGCATACAGCGCTCACGTGATCAAGCAAAAGGGCCTGAGTAGCATATCGAGCTCAAATTACCAATCAAAAGACCCTACGTAGCGTATAGGGGTCACATGATCAAGTAAAAGGCCCTACGTAGCATGTAAGGATCATATGAAAAGTACAGCTCCTGTGCATCATTGGAAATGCACCATAAGATAAGCGTTTTGGAATTTTGAAAGTATTCTTATCAGTCATTTCATAAAGGCTTTATTTCCAACGCCTATCCAAACTATGTTTCAAGCGATTTTCCTTATGAACAATCACAAGCTGTGAATACATCTTTGATCAGACAGCATGATATTTACTCACTCCCTATATGCACGTATTTCTATCAATTCTGCCCAATCTGCAATAGATGTTGCTACATGGAATCTAAGCCCCATAAGCTGTTCCTTGTTTTCCGTGTCTGGGTGTCAAGTAAGATTGAATAAAGGTCACGTTTGGATTTTCACCACTGAGTAAGTTGTTTTGCTTTGTTCTTAAGATCATGTCCCCTACCAAAAAAGATAACACAGAACTTGTAGCGATCTATTTATTTAACATGAACTTTAGTCAATTATATGATGAATAGACCGTTTACTGCAGCCGAAAATTTCATTTGCATGGTTTGCATTTTATAACGAAGTTCCTTCAGTTAATTCAATGCAATGCTTACCCTTAAGGAGCTCTGTGATATATGTTGTAACCTGATATCCAACTTCGCAACCTATATGCTTTTTTATGTTTATAAGCAGGATGTATTATACCACTACGTACCTACATACTTCTACTGATTTGCATTTAGGATTTTTTTCCTGGAAAGTTTTGTTTTAGGAGGGTTGTAATCTAGGACGGAAAGTATTGCAAAAGTCCGTATAAATACAATATAGACTGACAAAAAGGCAAGACTGTTTTAAAACAGGAATAATTGAGAAGGTGCTCACCACTTGGGATGGGCACGGCTAATATTTTAGTCGTATCTTTATTGTAAATCGAATTAAATCGCATACACTTGGGTAGAATATGTTAGTCCTTACATCATAAGAAACATTTCTAAAATAATAACTTTGGAATTTGATTGAATTAACAGCGTTTAATGAATACATCTGTTTATTTGAACGGCTGGCATGGACCATATACAATTTAAGGCAGCTGAGTATGGCATATTTTTGGGAGTTAGAAATTCATCCAAACAACATTTTTTAAATGATAAAATAACGCTTGGGCTTTCGGATGAATAGGGCTATTAGTTTGGAGTAAGAAAAAGACGTTCAGCACGTGATTAAATTGTTTAAAGTAGTGGTTAAAAATTTATTAGGTATTTACATGATCTGATTAACTCTTATACTGTTAGGGGTACAAGGAAAAGGGTGATTTAAACGAAGGATCCTAAAGGTAACATGATGCTAAAGGTCATCCTCTCATGGCAATTTTCATTGCCTACTCAGATATCTGCCTGTCATCGCATCCTGTACATATAGAAAATAAGTTTACCACAGCTGTAACAGTGCAAGGGGCCTTTATTTTACTCTGAAAAAAATCTTTGGAATGCAACATCCTACATATTTTTCTCTTGATTTTAGTTTTATTTGAGTGTTGTAATTATTTCACATTTTTCATTACAACCAAACCAAGCAAAATTCATTTTATGAAAGGAAAGGTGAAGTATATGAAAAATACACAAGATATACACTCGGAAGTCTTTTGTTGGTGAGAGTGTTCATTGATAGAAGCCTGAGTCACTTTGTTATAATTAAGATATTATATATTATTATAATATATTATAATATTATTATATATATTATATAATCAATAATATGTATATTAAGTAATATTTATCATTATTTGTTAATTTTTTGAATCTAATTCTCAACAGTTGAAACGTATCATGGTTCTATTCTTAAGAATGAAGTACGGGTTACAAGTCGACAGTTTAGTACTGGATATTATGTACGTCAATCCTCAACCAACATTTTTCTTCCGCCCTGATTCCCACATGATTTGCGTATGATAAGCAATCATAAGGAATCCACTGGTAATCTCACCAAGAACATTGCTTCAAATTCCTTTCGCTTCTATTGATTATGTTTTTGAATACCTGCCCCGGAACAACACAAAGTATGGTTGACTCGATCAGATTCTTAACAAATTACAAACCCCTAAAATATCCGTGGTCTGCGAACCCCAGGTAGTGATAGAGCACTGACTTGCATTTGTATTTTACAAGTTACTTGCACACTTTCACTTTGCCGGAGAGGAATCCTAATGTATATAACAAGGGCACGGCAGTATTTTGCAAATCCCAAGCATTTCTTTGATACAGCAAATAAAAAGTCATGTTTGCATTTTGTTGCCGGCACAAGCCGTTTAGTAGGTTACGTTTGTAAGAATAACTAGGTATATTGCTATACTTATCCTCTGCTTCCTAAGGCGTGCGCCTGTCCCCGTTACCCAATGTCGGCTACACCGTTGTATAGCTGAATATCGTGAAATGCACACTATAAACACGTAAAACTCTTTCTATTCAAGAGTTGTCCACCTTGCCGTATCAATCAGTGGCTTTGTTGGAGAGCGTCTGACTACCCGGCCCGTTTGGCTACATTTGCCTCGTTCTCGCATATACTGCCTCATTTTCAACTAGGCGTTAAACCTGTATGAAATGCTGTTTTTTTACCTCAGTTGATGGCCAAAGTATACTTATATTAACCTTGTTTTGGAGATATTTTAATTCTAAAAACATTGATTTAGAAATGCGTTTCGAAATTTAGAAACCACATATTCTTAGCAATAGTATCTGTAGTCAAATTAAACAGTTTTTGGAAAATATTGGCTACAATGACATCTGATTGTGAATTAAGGGCACTAAACAAGGAACCCATAACAACGTGGTAATGGCGCAGATTGCGAGTGGTGCTAATCCTCCACATCAGAAACGTGTCTACAGGGAAGTTGCCAATCGCATTCGAAATCTTGTGCAAAATTACCAACCAGCGAATGTCTTGCAATTTCTGCAGGGTACAATCACTTTTAGTTTTTTCCGCAGTGGTATAGTTTGTTTTCAAGTAACATCATATAGTGTATGGGTCTTCATAATGTGGTAGAGCTTTGACAATATTTTGTTCTATTTGTGATTTTCTCGTACTCATTCGTCCCAGGTTTTAACGGGAAAGTCAACTTTTGTCCTAGGGTTGATATATCTGCATGCCAGGAAACTGTATGGATTTTAATCAAGTTCATTCAAGGTGCCCAACAAACCCTGGAAACAACCGAAATGTTCACTCGGGGATATGTCCGGTCAGAGGTGTGTCCGTTCGGGCAATTTTCCGGTCGGGAATGTTTCCGGTCGGGAATGTTTCCGGTCGGGAATGTTTCCGGTGGGGGATTTGTCAGTCGGGGATGTGTCCGGATACGCCTTGTTGCTGTATCCTTTTATTTATGACACAAATTTTAAAAAATTGAGAAACATTGTATAAATTTGAGGAAAAGTCAAACTTTTTAAAGATGATTGACTGGCTGTCTTGTTTTGAGAAGTGAGGAAATATGTAGAGCAGCCGAGGGGGACGCTTTGGGTAGAGGTAAAAAGGTTCGTTCCATTGTAATCAAAGTTCTAGTCCTCCAGTTATTACAGGTATATGCACATCATAAACAGACTCGTCAGACAATAAACTGCCTATACTCACGTGTGTCATTAAGAGAATGTAATTGAGGGATATGCTCGATTAACAGCTATTCAGGAGATCACTTTTCCATGAGTAAACCAGTTTTTTCCTGCATTTGCGCTTTTTCAATGTAACAGGTCTCAAAGTTTTCTTCTAGTAGCGGCTGTAACATTTCTTGTTACAGATAAAACTGCAGAGCCTTGCCCAAGCAAAAGTCTGCTTTTTCCCTAGGACCATTTCATATTAGAGATTATAGTATTTCAGCTACTTACAATGATTTTGTACGTCGCAATGGCCCTTACAATGAAGCTACTATGCAAGATGGTACATATCTTGTATAATAGGTAATCACACCCTAACCTTGCTTTTTCCTCTATTATCTACAAAAGAGTATGGAGGTGGATTCCTATTCAAACAATTAAATTCGATGTTAGCTGCATGCAGTAGGAGAGCAACAAATACCCTACTGCAAAAGCAGTATAAAATATTTCATCAAATTCGAGAGATTTATTTACATATCATTTGCATTGACATCTTAAAAGATGTTAGTTCATATGATTTGATAAAGCAATTACGTCATAGGAAAATGTGCTGTGTAGATTACATCAGATCACAAAAAAGTGAAAGATAACTTCAACGGTCTCCACAGAAGGTATTTGTATCTTGACCTCATTCTAGTGATAAGATGTGGGGTGTTCTCCAATGCTTCAAATCAACTGACTAATTGGAAGTAACTAGAATTACCTTGAATATCGTTAACTATTTCGTATGATGCTATTCTATGCTATCGTATTTAAGAGTATCTTGAAATAAATCATTTTACATGAGTAAAATATTTCTTGACTTCAATACCTGCACTAAATGATGTATATTGTACATGAATAAATCTTACAGTAGAATATCCTGTAAGATACTCTTGTTTTCTAGTAAAAGATAGTAAATAACAAGATGATTCTGTATAAGAAGTTCCTTCAATTAAATCGAGGAGCCCTCCATTGTCAGATGTGTAGATTTTATCGATAGAAGATTTATTTTTGACCCTATGTGCTAATACGAGGTACATAAACGTTTATAGATGCATTTACCTTCGTCAGATAAAGGCTTAACATTACGGGAGGAAGTCAATGTTTGAGTTGCTAATACTCCAGCGACTGATAACTAATTTAGTAATGACTATAGCTAGTTGAACTGCATAAATTAGATGGGACCAGAATCTTTGCAGTGCTAGTTAAGGTGTCAAAGTCATTACTTTACTCTGCCTGCGAGTTGAATTCCTATGAGATGGTATACTACGAGTGAAAGATAGTGATTTGGCTATTTGGATACAAACACCAATGCAAGTCCATAAGTGGCAAAGAGAAGAAATGCTAATTTTGATTCCTAAAAGAGCAGATACGAAGGCATTTTCAAATAATTTTTATAGTTAATGTCAGTAGTGAAATGAAAGATGTTGTTCAGTTGCAAAGTTTCTCTTGGTGAGTAGCGATCGGAGAATAAAAAGAATGGAAATCCGAACATGTTTTGAAAGACATTTCAGCTCCAGCAAATTAGTTAGGAGTCAATTCCCCGTCAGGGAGACCTGATGGTGCATACTTGTTTTTACGTGTTGCATGATACCTTTGAACTAACAAACATCGGGATCTCTTCCCGAGTTCTTGAAAGAAATGTGTTTTTTAAACAAGAGTGACTCTAGGCATTTTATTCTTTCACTCCATGCATCTCCGAGATGTAAGTAAACATGAAGGGACAGAGAAAATGACTCCCCATGTTACAGAACATGCTACAATTGCAAACTCTGCACAAAGCAGTGCATTAACATTTGAAACACCGTACCTTGGAACTATTTAAGGAATTTGTTAATATCGTCATTACTGTCTGGAAATTTAAGATATTTGTCCACTACATCTGTTAATTTTTTATTTCACGGCGCAGAAGTGACCAGTCAAAATATTGAAAAGGTATCACAAGTAAAGGTGCAGTGTGCACTGAATTTGTTGATATGACGGTAAGTTGCAGAATATGGCAATAATACGCTGATTAAAAACTTGAGAAGCAGCTACTTGAATCATATTAAATTACGGAACAACAAGTAACTGAGAAGATATTTTTGCTTGAATAGAGGGACTGATAATGGTATGTTTAGTAAAGGAATGAAATATATACATAATGATGTGTACCCTGTAAAGCTGCTATAGTCGTAGCAGTGTGGTGTTAGTCAACATATCTAATCTATGGAAGAACTGCAATCGTAATTTATGTCGACCTGAATTCTCTTTGTGTAGTTTGTGCATGTTTATTGGCATGCCTTCCGTATGTAGCAGCTTCTAATGTTTCCATCAATTGCGAGAACTGGTTGCAAGCAAGATATCTTTACCCTTAATGATGACATGTGATGATAAATGATGTAAAGCTTCTCGTTACGGTTAAGGTTTTGAGGTAACGAGGCTTTGAATAGAGGTGATCAATTAACGTTGCTAGTTAGGAAATGCACGTCAAAGGTGACGTATTGAGAGTACCTGTACTTATTTCGCGCATGATGTTTTTGAAAGAGACCCACAGACGACTAATAAGTTCAGTGGCAACGGTAGAAGCAGGGTACTTCCTTCTCCATTTAATGTTCTTTCTCCATTTCTCCATCCTCTTCCTCCATATAATTACCATCATCATTATCATTACAATTATCTTCACTATATTCATCTTCACTATAATTATCAACATCATGTTTTTGATTATTTTAGTTACTATCATGATTATTACACCACCCAATCTTTAGAACTCACTGAGTAATTTCTAAAGAAATACAGAAAAAACTGGAGGCCGCCACTTTGCAGCTTCTATAATGAAGAACAGCAATATCTTATAATACCAAAAAAATTACCCATCTCTGGTATGCGCAAGATTAGTTTGCATTAGTTGAGAACTTTCTGCAGGTTATGCAGGGAGTTTTGAGGAATTGTGACCTTTGAAAGAAGTTTCACTAGTCTATACAAATCCAGGTATGATTATCATAGCGCAAATAAAACGATTACCTTTTCTTAAAGTGTTGAGTCATGCATCTAGTTTTAAATGTGAACAGAAATAAGAAGAAATTGATTCGATGTTTCTGGTTTCGGGACGCTATAAAATGCTAAAATTTTAGAGATGTACTTTGATAATATTTACAAAAGTTATACTATTACAGAAATGTTCTTACCAAGATGTACTTTAATAGAATCCCTTTATGAGAGTAGATACTAGTACCCTAACCCTAACCCTAACCCTAACAATACCCCTTACCTTAACCCTAACCCTAATTTGATTCTAGGAAAGTACATCTATGGTTAAAAAATCCTTCTAGCAAAGTACATTTCTAACTATTCTAGCAACGTACATCTGTAAAATTCTAGCATTGTACGTGTTCTCTTTGGTTTTTTCTAAGAAATTGAAGACTTTATAGTCATAATTGTGTCTTGACAACTTTCTCATTCCTGACATTGTTTTCCAGAAATCTTGTCTTTAGGATTCGATTCTGATTTCGATTGCTTTCCTTGTAGATATTGTAATGAATTACACCAATATTTAATCCTGGTCTTCTGGTTACATTGTACCGAGAGATTTAATTAAGAAATCGTTATGATACAGATTTGTTAGGTGAGAAGGAGACGAAAAATAATTTTAATTTCTTTTCCTCTCTAAGCCTACACGAATTGCTACCTTTGCAAAAATAAAAAGTAAAACTTAAATTATTAAAAATATTTATTTCACTTTTTCCTCCTAATTTCGGTCACAAAAAAGCAATCTATGTAGTTGGCCATTTTTAGCACTGGACTAGATGGTGTCTTATTGCCTACATATTAAAGTATTAACTGACATTTTCGACTGCAAATAGGTTGTTGTGCTAACATATAAGTCACGTGCTCGGTCTATATAAGACTATAATGCGCTTTACGTTCTTTATAACTTTACTGTGAAACATGAAATCGTCGCGTTTTTTAAGAATACGATTTCAGTTTATTCAATATCCTCCAGGAGTAGATCCAGAGTAGATCTCTGTGTCCACACAACAGAATCCTTGGTTCCTTTCTTATTTGTTTCCCAAATACTTGACTAAGCTTAATACAAATAAGAGAGTTTCTCTGCATGAAATGAATTTCCTTGTATCTAATTTAATAAAGAAGGTAACACCTCCGACTAATATCAGTTTTGTAACTCTTAGTTTAATATTGTCGCAGAAACACAAAAGGAATACAGATATAGCGGTCTAAAGAAATTGCAACTTTCCAAATATTTGATATCGAAAGTTTGCAGTCATAATTTTTTCTTCTTTTTTACTTAGCTATTCCATGGAACTTATAAGCTTCCATGGTTTTGTGAAGATACCGATAATTCGTCTGCTATAATAGTTTCGTGCCGCCATGAAGATTGGTCTTTGTTACTATTTAATTTTCACTTCAATCTTCAATTGACTAGCAAGATCTGTGGACAGTCTGTCTCGATCCTATTTATAACGAATGCTACACCAGAGCAAGATTTAAGACTTCAAATTGCCTGTTGTTCATTTAAAACAAAAAAAAGGGGTCACTGTCACTACAGACCTAACTTTTGATAGCATGCAAAACCCTATTTTAACATTAAGTATGGATTCTCCAGCACCTTCAAATCCTTTGGAAATGAACACAAACCTTTGGCTTCTTTATCTGCCATGAATTTATTTATGCATTGAACTACAACATCACAAAATTGAAACCCCGTCTCTCACTCTGTGAGTTAACAAATTTCCAGCCCCTCACATAACTCCTAGAGCATTATATTTTAAATCCTACTGTCAAAAACAATAATGGCGAAGTAAGCCCAAGACACATTACTGAACGAAAGAAAAGCGCAATATCTGATGCGTTTTATAAAATATAAATTAGCACTACACAACCTGCATGAGCAGCGAAACCAGCTGAGCACCCATGAAACTCAGCTGTCACCCCTTTACCTCTTATCGAGGTTGTGCCGGTATCCCTGCTATTATTTTCACGTTCCTGTCACATAATTCGAAGAAGATCCTGTCCAAACAATTTTTCGTAAACTTGTGGAATCTGAGACGGGGCTGGCAAAATAAAACACTCTTCATGTTATCGTCTTTACAACTTGCTCTGACGTAAAATGCATTCAAATTCTCGGAATGACTTTCGATGACTATTTTATTTTAGTCTAATAATTTTTTTCTCTCAATGCATTTAAATGACTTAATGTATCAAGAGTAACTATATCTGAATGGTTAGTAAGCAAACAAATGTATACCATGAATATATTGGCCACGTCGGTCACGTCACGCTCACGTCATGACGAATTAAAGTACGTCAAGTAACATTAACTCTATGAATATGGAAGCACAGACCAAGGCTTTTACACGATGCATGACGGCAAAACAGAGTAATACTAGAATTCGATCATACACCAATATTCTTTTTTTAGCTTTTGATGCAACCTACATCATCATCAGGAATGTTCAAAGGTATGTTTTTATATAAGATAAAAAAACAGTAGAAAAATGGTATAAAATAGAAAAAAAACTTTATGAAATACAGTTGAATAATGTGATATTGGTGATCTCTTAGAACAACTCAAGATATTTTAATAAAAGATGTTGGCCAGAAAATCAAACTTATCTTCCCCGTATTTTTTCTCATTGCAACATTTTAAGATTAATAGGGTTAGCCATGTAACATGTACGTGAAAAATATAGAACATTTGCACTTTGATAACCGCTTTATTTGAGGGCAATTCATGTGAACTTCTTTTATGCATGAAAATATTTTAATAAGAAAAAAATATTTTTGAGGCCTTTCATCCAAAAAATGTTTAGGTTTTAAAGGGGTACGGAAGCAAATGAGATGATAACAAGTAAGATCCTCTCTGTTGACCTGTCAACAATGTTACCAACACTGGTAAAACTGGTG
>JAAAKL020016780.1:0-10882 GCA_010016065.2 Carybdea cf. marsupialis auct. non (Linnaeus, 1758) | reverse complement strand
TATCTGATACGGTTTACTTACGCAATCCATTTTATTTTGATGGAAACAAATAGACTTACCAGTGGGCATGCGCTAATCATATGTCGTACTTCGTAGAAAACTTGTAAAACTTGACGAAGTACTTCATTGCTTATTTGGCTCTTTTATACAGGAATACGTTGTCAAAGGTAGCATTCGTTTGCCACATTTGATCTTGTGCAGACGTACTGTAAGAAGTGTGGTTCACTTCTTGGTACGCATATAGTAGATGGTCATTTATCCAGCAAAAGGGAATATTTTTTAGGGTATGCAATGAAAGGGCGTCCATGATCGACTCGAACTACTCGCACACATCCAGGAAGCGTTTCTTTTGTGTCATGTCTCCAAACATTTATGGTGCCTCATAAACCGCGCGGGATTTGTGGCTATTAAACTGCCTCACGGTAACACGGGACAGTAATGTACCCAAGGCGTTTCGTGCGCTCTTAGCTTCAATTCCTGTCACATGTTTGCTTAAAGAAGGAAATGAGTATGGTTTCATGCCTCCCCGCCCTTAGGCACAATAAGGCTGAATTTTTAAAAAATTCTAAGTAACTATTATAAGTGGAAACTGACAAAAGAAAGTTGGAATGTTCTTGATTAGCAGTAAAATAGCAACATTTTCAAACTTTCAACTCCTGAGTAAATAAGCGCAAAAAACCTGATGGACCTCTTGGAAATCTCATTGGCTCATTGAGAAATTTCAAAAAATCCCAAAGGCAAAAATCGGATTTAAAATTTATGATACAAGAGCAATCGCATTGTTCGTAAATAAAATGCAATTGGAAGGTGCTAGGGTAGTAAGAAAGATTTTTTTGATCAAGACAGAAAATGTGTAGAAGATAGAAGAGTAGGTTGAAACAAGTGAATTAGGCCAGTCTTCCTGGCTCATGTGGATAAACTTCTATGGGCAATTGAAGATAAACATTTGGACATCGTTTCCGTAAAAGGCATTTCATACGAAACTTCCGAGACCCGTGGCACCAAAATGTACAAATTGGCAGGAGTCCATGTTTAAAACCTAGGCCTATCTCAGGTTGAGTACAAGATATTTTATCAAAACTTTGGGCCACTGATAGATCAGGCACTATACAGACAAATGATGGCCAACAACATGATGCACAGAGAAGAATAGCCCATAGTTACTTCTAAGCACAACCGTAAACAATGGTGCTTTCTAACTCGGATAAAACTCAACACGAAGATGCATTGGACTGCGATTTCCAAGAGGCACAAGTTCTCTTTAAACCGAGCCCTAACACCAGAACTGAAAAACGATTTCCCGACACCGAGTACTACCCTAATGTCTTTCCAACCGAATCTTCTCGGTTAAAAATGGGAGAAAAGTGTGTCTGAAAATGAAACTCGGATCTTTATCTGAATGATGTTGAGGCTACAAGTGCTGCCTATCTGCGAGCTCCATGTTTACATCACATTATGGAAGTGTTTAGGAGTAACGACGGTGAAGTAACGGACATGGAGAGGGTATTTGATGTAATCCTACTCGGAGGTAAAATGTACAAATGGATTCTTTGATGTTTTTGCAATATTGCTGAAATCGCCTAACGTTAGACAACAAACTGAAGTTGCAATCTCTTGATCTTGATTTTCTTTAATTCTGACTTAGGGTGAGCATGCGCGCGGCCGCCCTACCACTTAATTAACAATCGTGTTTACATGGTTTACACGTGGGTGGCATAGTATTTTCCAAATCTTAAGAGGTCTACAGTATTTTCTCAGTTTATACTTCTGTGATGTATAACAACGTACTTGAATGAGCATGGCCTGCACCAACAGTCCAAATCAAACATTCTGAAACATTGAGGCACACAAGAAGAGAAATATAAGTTTTAGGAAGCGCGCAATAATCCCAGCAATGTAATTTACAAGTATCAGCGCCCTTGTTGGCAGCAATACTTAGGCAGGACCATAGAAATATAAAGTTTATCTAATTCTATGGGCAGGGCGTCTCAAAGACGTCTTGAAAGAGTGTATCAGCAAATTCCGACGTATCTGAGAAATGGTGGAGATGACTCCGACGAAGGACAGTAAAGAAAAACGTTGTTAAGGGAAATTCGGTGACCAGCGTATCAGGCAGCGAGACTTCCAATTCCCACCCTTCACCAGATTAAACCCACCGAATGGCTACGGTACCTTTCTTCTCGAGCTTTGAAGTGCAACAATGCAACATGTTGCCAAGTAGGCCACTGCACAAATAGTTTTCACAAAGTGTTCGATATCAAGAATCAAATAGCCAAAAAGCAGCATTGTTGATGCTATTACTTGCGCACGGGTACTCGAAACTGCACCCGCTGCAGGTTTGACCTGCGGTACGATGCATCAAGTCATGGGATCCGGCAAACATAATTCGACAAAGTGACCCACGCTTCCAAAAATCGCCACTGTCTTGCAGATCCGACAGTTACTTAACCACGAAGCTTATCGAGTGCCTCGTCATTGTTAGAAGAGAAAATTTGAAATTTATCTCGCCCTCTCTCGTACCTATTCCCGTGGCATACAACATTGCCTCCCCTTTCTCACAGACATTTTTCAAGTCGAAACCATCACATTTCCATCACAGCAAAGAAATTGCTCGGAAGGCTCTCAAACGCAAAATAACGCATCACAGCCCAATCACGTCGCTTGGATAATTGAGTAATTACTCGGAAATGGCAAGATTTTAACGACTTTAAAAGAAACTGGTTTCCTACGACGAGAAATTAGTGTGGTTCGGGACTGCTTCATTGCAAATGCGGCGCGTTCTTTCGTTACTCCATGACTACAATGAAACATGGGTCACCACTAAATTACAACATAACAAACGATTTCAAAGCAGCCATATTAAGAAGAAAGGGGAGTAATCTAAGAAAGGACAAAAACATAACCAGAGTAGAAGTACATAGGTTTGAATGTAGTCATCCTTTTCTCCATAATAAAGTACAAGAATCACCTTCAATTTCATTCCATAAACTAAACGCGGAAAACTTAACCAAGAAAATATGGCAAGGCACTCCACGTCGTGAAAAACTAAAATTAAAGACATGGTTTTAAACTAAGTATGCACGCGAATCTTCTTACATTTTCACATATGTGCAAATTAGTAGCGGCGGAGTAACTAACTAACAAAGCAAGCTTGCGGCACCATGTACTTGGCCGAGTGCCACTATATTGACCAACCGATTAATTAATTATAAGCTCGGACAATCACATATTACAATCAGCTAATAAAGAATAAATAAATAGGAATGAAAAATAATTGACTTTTGTTTTTCGTACTTGCTTCTATGATTCTGTATAGGGAACTCGTCACGTAAACACAGTCGAGGACGAGCGAGATGTTGTATGGGCATCACTGAGAACCTAGCAAGTAAACACTTTTTTACTGAAGACAACACTGCCGAGGTTCTCCCATGCCATGGGATGTCACCAAAGTTAAGTAAACGTTCGGGCTTTCTATTGAAATCTTACACAAGTAAACATATACACAGCTTTTGACCTCCCTCCCTCAATCAAGGGCGAGGCATATCCCAGGATGTGGCAGTCCGAAGCTGTCGTGCCATACGTGGCATGAGTATATTACTTGCATCTACAGCATTCCTGCAGCAGGACACTAAAACAAATATTTTATGGTGAGCTCAGAAGGTAAACGCTTCAAGAGTGACCAAGAAAAGAGGTTCAAGGAGATCTTAAAACCCTCACTGAAGTTACTTGGTATTGAAACAGATGAATGGGAAGACCTGGCAGAGGCTTTATGAATAACCATGGCAGCATAGCCTATTTTCATAATTTAGTTTTTATAAGTATTACGAGGCTCAAACTGACGGTATATCTAGAAAATATAACGGAAAACGGTGAGGTTGCTATTCCCTAAGTATTGAATATACTAATGCATGAATTCTCATAATCTGCATATCTAAATTCGAAATTTTACATGTTACGTGTTTATTTCCTTCCAGAGAACACGGGTGCAAGTGCCATTTCGTTTGTTGTCTGTTTAACTGATGGCATCAGAAACGTTGAAAGGATTTGCGGTTAGCCAAACGATTTCTCGAGGGGAAAAAGTGACTCTCAGACCAGATTGAATATTCCGACCAAAGAAGCAACTTTCAGTTTCATCCCTTCTCATATTCCACCCCTCTCAACCCCTCTTTAATCCAATGACTCATATTAGATATCAAAATAGAAATCCGTTTACAAAAGATGCTACTCTAACTAACCAAACCAAACTAGATTATTCTACCTACACCAAAACATAAGTTCATTTAAGAATAAGATATAAAAGAAGCTGCTACCTGTGCATATAAAACATAACTTCCTTACGATACGAATGCGGAAGGAAAAGTGTGACGTCATTTTGGGGAACAGCCTATTCCCGGGTTGCCTTTCGATATCTTAAGTCAAATCTTACTATTTCCAAAACTTTTGAATTGTGAATTTCTATGCGCACACAGCAGATTCCCGAATATCAGCAGCTCCTTCGGCGCACAAACCTATGTTCCTCAAAGCATGCTTGTCTACGGATGTCATTTCTGCGAGCACGATGCGACAATTATATAGAAAACTTAAAAATATAAAACTTATATACTCGGTACCTCCCAGTAGGTCAGTCTCTTTTCTTGCTTATAATTACTTTGAGAGTTCCAGAAATGATTTTCGACCCTTCTCATCGCACTCGTCGTAACGTTTCCTATTCGGAATTTACGTTAGTTACACAACTTCTGAAATACTACAAATAATACATAAAAACCTACAATATCTTTTCTTACGATAGATTCGCATGCCTTTGAATTACAGGGCTGTAACAAAAAACACGATTACGATAAAATCAAATACTTCTCAGAGTACCATTCCATAGCAACCGAGGTAGATCCGCTTTTCAACACATACTGTGTAGCATCGCAGAAAGAGGGACCGATTTACTGGCCTGCCAGATTCCATCGATCGTCTTTTGCAACAGGGGCTACACTGTGTGGAGAACTTACAGATAAATGTACCTCGCTGACCTGCAGACAACTCTACGAGTATGCATTTCTAAAGCTCTGTTTCTTGTTCTCACCATCACATAAACTAAGATAAAACAACACAAAATCAGGTTGTAGCACTCGGCTTCCTCCGAAACTATCAAGTCTAAACTTTCCTCACCTCCACTCCAAAAAAGAGCCCAGCCCAGCCCGGCTTACGTCAAATAACAGAAAGACAGTTGTATACGCTCCCTGAGAAAACTTTTTCCGAGGATTACAAGTTTTATAAAATAAAGATCTTCTTTAATTAGTCGTCACCACCCTCTGGGTGATAATCTCCAATCATGACATTACCAAAGAGATCTTTAATATGGGTTGTACGCAAATTTGACCTATTATAAGAAGCAGTTGAATTTTAAATCAGCTCTCACTCTGTTTTGCATACATTTCATTAATCCCCCTGCAATATCACAAAAATTAACCCCCCATTAAAACTTTCCGTTTGCAAAGAAGATCCTGGGGGATACATTAAGATTTATGGTACTGACACTGCGTACAGCCGGTCGCTGCTAACGGTTTGGGAGCGCGAAGTAAACAATATATAAATACTAGTAAACAAAAGTGCATTTATTAAGAGGATGTATCTACGAACTCAACCCTAAATGTTAGTTTTTGTTAATCAGGCATCAATAAATTAATGTAATAATGATGCAAAGTGCCATTTGGCAATGAAAACGAGACTACTGCACACATCGTAACTGCCAAGAGTTCACAGTTACAGTCCTGGCGATCGCTATGATACTCAGGGTTGAAGAAAGTACATGTCCGTGATATGATTATGTCAATTTCTTAATCTTTTGACTTATATGACCTCTATTCCTGTCCGTTGGGAGAAGCAAGCTCCACTACGACTATATCAAAGAGTCCTCAATATAGCTTTATTCTAATGCCATGGTAGAGAATATACCAGTTGCGCTAGTTAGAAGTGAGTGGTAGCATAAAATGCCATTAATCATCATTATTGATTATCATAGCTACAACAAGGTTCCTATTTGCAAATGTGCTACCGATGCTACCGGATTACTCTATCGCTCAAGGTTTTCGTCAGACACTGGGGCCAGATGTATAAAACAGTCTAACTCTCAGTCTACTCCTAGATCGAGCTACATAGACAAGGTAGCTCATGCTATACCATATGCATAATGGCTGTCATGGATCCATCTACTTTAGCTCTAGCTATGTTGGGAAGGGAAAATTTGTGTTTTTGCCTAGACTGATCGGTATCGGTCTGCCTAGACATAGCAAAATCACAAATAACTTTTCATGAGTTACAAACATGGCCTAATTTGTAGACTTATGCGATGCAGGAGAAACGAAACGCACATCCGCTGATGATTTTTCATCCATGCGAGAAACTAAATAACTCGCAAGTAATAACCGATACAGATCTATACGTTTCAGAGCGGCAAGATCACAAAGAGAACATGCTTTTGACAATACCTTAAAGAAATCCTCTTCATAGTTGTCGACTGGTTTTAAGTCACATATTGGCCGATTGCTGAGTCACTTTTGGGGGATACGCAGTTATAAATAGGGTAAAACTTTCGATGCTTTGTAATGTTTGCTTATGGCGGCAGGCGCATGTTACGTGATTCTGTCGTGCAGTATGTACTGCCTGCCTACAAGATACTCAATGTCACAGCGGCATGTGAATTTGTAAACCAATATACTTCTTTGTGTGAGAGGAAGTACATCTTTTTCGGTTACAGGCAACAATTTTTGGCCAGAATACACAACATGCGGTTTCACCGTGGGAAAATGTTTTAAATCGCCCGTTTATCTATCCTCTTGCCAAATCTTAATGAAACATTTCTAATCCACATCAGATAAACTGGGCACCGCATTGGCCTGTATCTTGAACCATAAGAAAAACTGTAAATCAAGTTGGATATGATAACAGCGATAATATCTTGAAAGATGCTTTCGAAACCTGCTAATTTGCGGTGCAGTCGATCGCGATGATCTCAAGTAGCAACAAGATTGATTTTCCGTCTTTTCGAGAAAAACGTTGCTCACCGTATTACCTGTAAAAGGTTTCCTGTATATGCTGTAGAGAAAGTAAGGCTCATCGTTTTCAGCTAAGACATCAAGGAACGGCAAGACTTGGGTTTCCTCCTTTTCGCACGCAAAATTGAGACCAGTGTAGCTGATTAAGTGCTCAAATTTCTGTTGCTTTCTAAAAGCCGAAAAAGTATCGTTAACGTAATGAAAGTAACCCACGTGTAAGATTTGTTTCCCAGAAGTTTGCTTTCATGGAAACCCACAAAAATGAGACCAGAAAATGTGCCACCCATACCAGTGTTGTTTGGAACAACGTGTTACAATTCTCTCATTTCCTATGAATTCCAAGCTAATTGTTCTAGCGTTACTCGAGACAATTGCTGTGACCAGTGTCTGGCGAAAACGTTAGCAATATGAATGTGTTACGTAACCAAGTTTTTAAGTTTTGTACCATTAATCAACTTTAACTAAAAAATTGTAATAAATATGTATAATTATCACAAAATGCCTCATAAATCACCTAGCGCACTGCGGCTACAGCTTAGTAAACCTTGTAGTCTCATAGTGGTTAAATTGCTCGACTTTGTTCATAAACTTCACGAAAGGCGCACAAGCCAGTCCACAATAAAGCTTTAAGCTGACTGTGGATAGAAATGCAAGATACCGATGGTAAACGTGCAAAACAATAACGACCTTCCAGACAGGTCACCACTAGTGAGTTCTTCGATCTTGTGGTTCACTCGAGTATGAACAACGCTAGAGAATACTTAACTCGTTAAGAAAAATATAGAATATATATCTCTTCTAACTTTGCCAGTTGACAGGCGTCGGTGTTCGAGAACTGCTACGTGTATACAATTTATCTTTCCAGATATCGTATGATGTATTAATCTGCTGTCCTCTTGGCATACAACTTGAAAACGGTAGGAATAGGACGCACCTTCTCTTTTTCACACATAAAACGACAGAAACTTCAAAAGTGCAAAGAAAACCTTCCTCGGGTAAGAGACTCCCTAGTGCTGTCCTTTCACCTCGATCTTCCAGGAACACTAGCACACGACATCCCCTGAGACCACAGGGCTCGTTCTTTGCTAAGTTCATGACATCATCTGCCACCTGCATGGCAATATAGTCTTTCATATACACATTACAAAAAGGACTGGACGCTACTAAATCTTTGACTTGATTGGCGATATTTTCCCGACTTGGTAGGTCTGTGGTAAAGGTCCCATAATCGCACGAAGTTTCACTTGGTGGCGAGGAGGTGATACCTGAAAAAAGGTATGGAAATTGTTAGTGTAAAAGAATCACGACAACATGGTACTTACACAATCTCTTTTATACTTCTACAATCAAATAGATCGAAAATTCTTTATAAGTACGCTACAAAAATTTGGGCCTATTTGCCCCCCCCCCCCATTTGTTACATTGTACGAAAATAGCCCAGCAGCTCACCATTATGACCCCATAGACTGATGTGGTGTGCTGTCACAATTCCTATCCTCTCATCGTTGGATGCAAAACAAAATTTTCAAAATGGAATGGAATGGAATTGGTTCTATTCCTAACAACATGTTATGCAAATCGGACAAGGGACGATGCATTTATGTGGGTCATACGAGGGCACTTTTCCAGATACCCCACCACCACCTCATTCAGAGACAGAATCCCACCATCTTTTCCACAGGGTTAGGGTTACGGTGGGGGTATCTGGAAAAGGTGGTGGGGTTACTCTTTTTCAGTGCAGTTTTGAACAATGGTGGTGGGTGGTATCTGGAAAAGTACCCATACAAGGGGGGGGGGAAGCTAAAAAAGAATCTACAATATTTCATAGTCGTTTTAAGACGGGAATGGGCGAATTTCTAAGTTTCAGTTGCCCCACTTCTCTCTTAGATATGTAAAAAATTGTTTGGTTGTTCAAGATGAAAACGCAGTCGTGAAACCCAGTTGTACAACAAGACAGGGTCCTCGGAACGAGTTGTGTTCAACGAGTTGATACAACATCTTGCACCGTGTATATACTTGTAAAAAAGACGTGTTGGCCATCGAGGTGATTCCGGCTTCTTTACACGATATCTTGCATTTAGCCCAGATATACCACCTCAAGAACGTTCTAAGATAGTGAATGTTACATAGTTCGTATCCAATGGACGTTCATGACGTGATTATACACAGGGGCGTAGGATGTGCGAGTGATGCCCCTTTTGGTGTCTTTTCCTCATAATTGTCTGCTGTTATTTACCAAAGTTAGGATACCAATACAAAAATAAGATATTGAATGCAAAAGTTCCGGTATTTGTTACATAGCTTGTTCGAGTCTTGGAAACATAGTTTTAATCACATATCAAGGGTTTTCGAATATGAGGAGGCCTCATCTCTTGTGTAGCCATTAAATAAATGTGTCATTTCCGGCTGATTAAATAGTACAACCTGTGATTTCTTGTGCCGAAAGTTGACTAGGTTCACTGCTCCACTTTCAACGTCAGCATTGTACATTTTTACATGTATGCCGGAACCAGGAAGTTTTAATCATAGGTCTGAATATATTTATTTAGATTGTGTTTTGATAATGGTGAGAAAGCGGCTCTCTTTCGTCGAAGGAGAGGCACTGCAAGTGGTCAGTCAAAACGAAGACCCTCCCAGGGAGTCAAGGGAACGATTATCTCCAATAAATGTCTGACCACACAGACCTTGCACTGCTTGGACTAAAATCAATTTTTTTTTACACTACGGCGCTGTCAATCCAAATAGGCGTGCAAAGATGTAAAGACAAACCCGTCCAGCCTCGTCAAGTACTTTAACGAAATCTAAAGGATGGCCTTGAATGAGGCCTCGGCCCAGCATGGATGATTTCACCATATGCAAGGCACTAAAAATTGGTGAAAACTTTACTGATGCTATTGAAGAACGACACACATACACCCCGCGCTCCCCTTGCTTAATTTACAATCGAGCACTAAACTAACGTACGCCAAAGACATGTCATAAAAATATTTTAGCTCCACTCATAACATAATGGGTTGAAACAATGATTTGGGTTTTGCTAGGCATGTTTCAGATAGCGAGAAGTGATATCTTGCAAAGTGACTAATGTTATTGAGGAGAAGAATGCCTTGATGCAATTAAATAGTTGAAATTGTGATTTCACAAGATTTCGACGTCACACTTTACTACCCTGTTGCTTTCTTCTCTGTGAGCACGGGCAAGGTCGCACGGATAGTCCTGCTTGACAGAATCATCGAATCCTTGTGAACGACAGTACGTGCACAGTCATCAGTACAACAAATTTAGAATGTCCGGTTCCATGAATAATCACTTAAACCAGTAACAATACACAGTCTTGGTTTCCTAGTCAAACAAAGCTGACTTGGCACCGAAGCACTATCACCTTTCGGCTGCTCGCGGACTTGCGTACGACACGTCCTTCGCAGGTTTGGAATTGCTAAGACGCTCTGCTGGAGCTCATTTCCGTTATAACTGTCTTGAAATAACGTTATCAAAAACATATTGTGGCCGACATTTTGCTGGAGGCAATCGATCTCGAGACCTCTGTTGTCTTGAATTAACTTCACTTGTCTACAAAAACACGTTCGTTCAATATCACACAAAAGGTATGAGTTTGGGGTTTTCCCACATGTTTAGAATCAAAACAAAGTGGAGGGGAACAGTACAGCAATCGTATGAAATGCAAGGCCACAGTGCTACCACAGTGAGCATCGTCTGGCAGTACACTTATTTTTTTTATAAGAACATTATGAATCCTTCAATGTTCTTAGATATTTGAAAAGTAAGCCTTAAAAAGTTCTTAAAATGTTTTTAATTCTGAATCATATAAAGCCTTC
>JAAAKL020016779.1:0-10882 GCA_010016065.2 Carybdea cf. marsupialis auct. non (Linnaeus, 1758) | reverse complement strand
CCACCATCGGATTCCTTCAATTCTTCTTAGTGCTCTACTATCGAAGCCGTTCAAAGGCGATGTTGAGGTTTTGTTCAGTGGCCAGGTTTCGGAGCCATACAATAGTACCGACATGACAGCGGCAATGTAAATAAGGAATTTTTTTCTGCGAGATATTGATACTATGAGTTCCCTTACAGATTATTCAGAATCTCATGTGCCTTTGAGATTTCTACTCTAAAGGGACTGTCTTAGCAACAGCCATAGCTGTGGCTCCCTTTCTGTTTAGCATTTCTAGAATCCTAGATGGTGGTAACCAGCAAAGTTGTGTTAAATATATATGTTGAACCATCATGTACACCACTCTTTGCGGAGAAAAGTTGTCAGTGTCTCCAAAGTAATTGCAAATAAGATCCATAAGTAAATCACATGCACCTGATCATCACCTACACAATCTTCAAGCTGAAGCTATTGAACCACTCAAAAGAAAGCCCATCCACCCTAATTTGTCACTATGTCATAAGTACTTCTTTTATGTGATGCATTCCTATGGCTTTATTCTCAGTTTACATGAAAGTGTAGCCACATCATGCCCTTTTAATGTAAAGTTTCTATAAACACAAATACACGGAAAGTAATCGCGTTTTTAAGCTGAGAGAGGGCTTAATAAAAGAGAAATGTTAAGATTTTGTGAAGTTTTTGGTGTGTCTCTAGAGCAGAAGTAGACAGTAATACAAGAATAAAGTAAAGCACAAATATACAATGCCACCGAAAACTCAACACTGGCTGTCTATTAGTGGAAGCATATGCACATGTAAGGATAGAACGACGTGGTCACCAGGGGTCGGAGGAACCCTCCTCTGTTGGCGAAGAGCCTGTAGACGATTCTGTTAGACGTCTAAGCAACTAGCATTTGCGGTACTGCAACTGCTGACGATATTTAGGGTACTTCAAGACAGAAGGATGATATCAAGAGAACCTCGGCACCATTTATATAATATAGAATTGAATTAACTTTATATTAACTTGAAGAAGCTAAAGTACTGTACACTGTACACTGTTTCACACTTCATAGAAATGCCAGTGGCGAAAAGCCATCAACAGACGCTAAGCAAGAGATTAGTCAAGACAGTGAAGTGTCACGTGTCAAGTGACAAGTGTAAATCCTCTTCGGGTAGCTTGAATGCAAAAATTTTTTCAGCTCCTGTTTTAAATTGATGTACGTCACTTTGAAAAGTTCAGTAGAAATTTTGTCTTTTAAGAGGTTCACCCCTACCTTCAAGTCTCAATCTGTCTATAAAAGATGAGGTGCAGCTACCTTTTGTCTTTTTATGCGAAAGATATGAGTATATCTACAATCAGAGTAGTGGTATCACACCTCATAGATACAAAAAAGAAATTATTATCAGGTCTTGTAATAACTGATGATTAAGCAGAAAATTGTTGAGTGAAGATCGCAAAGCTCTCTTTCAACTATCAAATCACCTAAATGGCCTGTAGTTTCATTTTTTAAGTACAAAATGAATTTTATCTTGGAAATGATTACTTGTACATTTACTTAGCTTAGCAATGAAAGGCATACCCTACATCATTTTCTTTGATCCAAGTTACTTAGGCAAGCCATCTTCTAAGTATGATACCAGCTTCAAACGATCAAGATAACAGTTATTTAATGACCTACAGAGAGCACTTGGGGTAATACAGAATGACGTGACGCAAATCATAAAGGCCATACGACAAGGAGCACAGCTTACATAACACGAGCTAAATTCATATGAACTTTCATCTGTACGTGAAAGTGATCGAGGAATCGCTGGAGGTCTTATGGCAAACTAGCCCTTTTTATTCTTCCAATACGTACCTTAGTAGATCAAGTCATATGCCTCGGCCACGAAACCTGCGTCAGAACTTGATATGTGCCGCTTTCACATTCATGCAAGTTATAAAGGCAGTTAGTTAAGTTCGTTACCTGTAGGTCATATACGGTAGATTTGGCTTCAAGAGTGCACAAAGAAACAATGACAATACCTTAACTTTCCTTAACTTTAAGTCCACGTTGTGTTATCAAATTTTGCCAGAATAATAATTCACCATAAATAACAGAGCAACGCAGTATTTAGTTATAAGGTTATACCAAATTGTAATCAAATCAAACCAGCTTTGCTTTGTTTAAATGGCATTATATTATTATCAAATTGATCTGCTAGGAAGGTGCACCTACTCCACTACTTTCTAATCTATACCTTACAACGATAGCATTACTGTCATATGTGAGCCGTAAGAGGGAAGCTGTACTTCTTCTGGGATTTTGGCCTTCTCCTCCTTGCCTTGTCCACTGAGTACGGCGGAGTGCAGGAGAAACGAGGCATCCGATCGAATAGGCTTTCAATTCAAAGGATTGTCAGATTCACCAACTAAGAGTAAAACTAACTCCTTTAATCTGGTCTCAGTAGTCTGGGAAAATGTATGCACTTCAGCAAAATATGTAAACTTGTTACAAATCTGGTTATAGAAGCAGTTTTCTTCTTGGCTTTATCAAGTCTAGAAGATGCAACGTTCGAAGATAAATCGTTTTTACTTTATAGCAGTCGTTTACCCTGTGCTTTGAAAGTCTTAAATCCAGTTTCTGGATCGCGCGATGGATCTAACTTTCCTATTCTGATAATATCCACCATCACTCTAGTGATTTGCAGTATGCGGCATTAACGAAATTAGCATTTTTTGAATAATGTATTGACCATGGAAGTTATTTGACATTGATTGACATTCAAATTCATATTTGTATATGTGTACAAAAGATGATAGATAAGAATCGGCGTTCTTTGTTCGGATTTCTATCGGCAAGAAGGGAAAGAGAGGTTAATTGCCGTTGAAGTATGCCATCGTGCTAATAGGGAAGGGCGGACGTAGTAGTTTAGGGTCCAATGCATCCCCCATACTTAAACCTAACTCATTTAAATCAAAGCTGCAGGCAATGGGGGTAGGGGAATTTTTATACTCAAGTAAAAAGATAATACACCAAACACGAGATCTTCCACAAGCAATAGGAAGCATTCAGCGGCAAAGGAGGATAATCGCCAAAGCGCTCTGGCTTTCAACAGAGAGTGCTGTCTGTATATTTCGAAAAGTGACATTGGCGTGTTATCACCAAGCACAGTTGATCAAAACTAGCTAATTAAGAGCATAGTCTATTAGTATGGGTTTCTGCTCTGAAATTGAAAGAGAATGAATGTTCAAAACTGTGGAACGTCCCCTACTTAATGACAGGGCCGTCGGAAAGAAACGAGGACCCAGTGCTTGATGGAAGAAGCGATAGGGGCCCAGAGGTTTGAATGAAAACACAGGGCCCTTATAGGGTGGAAAAATATTCATCAAGATTTGTGAGCACCCCCCTGAGTCTTGATCTTTGGGGCCAGTTATTGCTTCTACCGCCTGTCGACTTGTCGATGCAAATTACTGTATACTGTATGTGTAATTTGTGCGGTTATATTTCAAGTTACGGCATTTTAATGAGTGCGCAATCCAGTACAATTGCAGTGATGTGATACCCAAACAATAGAACTACCAAATTTCCCTCTCTCGTTGGTAGAGGAGCTTAGTAGTTTAGTGGCAAAGCATCGTACGTTGCGCAACTATGAAGACCGTTGCTTTGATTCCCCGTGGGTCCACGATGTTTAATCATGGAAATTTCATAACATATATGTCACCATTCTATTATTACAAATTGTCACCCAAGACAAGAAAACGCTCCGGCAAACACAGGACGCTGCACTGGCTCTACAAACTGATATGCTCTCCCTCTCTAACTCGCGACGCCTGCGACTCATCTCATTCTTCACCGGAGTTCAGGTTAGGTAAAAGAGGACCACATACTATCTCATGTCTTCACCACTTGCTGGGGGAGGGGCTGTGTACTGAAGGAATACCCAAACAATAGACATCCCAAATTTTTCTGTATTGCTGGCAAGGGAGCTTAGTAGTTTAGTGGTAAAGTATCGTACGTTGCGCAGCTACTGAGATCGTGGGTTCGACTCCCCGTGGTCCCGCGATTTTTCACCTTCAAGATTTTATAACATCAATGTCTACCTTCAGCCATTACACAGTAACTTGAAAATGGAGAAAAGAGAAAACCAACAATAAAGGGTAGGGGCAGTGTTGGACTGTATGTAGTGGGAGTTAGGGAATAAACCTAGAGGGAATGGTAATAGTGATGATCATAAGAAACCACGAAATTTTGGATGTCATGGTCATCAGGCTTCTACTCCATCAAGGCCCGCCTAAATATTCTTACACATATTAAGATCGTACTCATATCAACGACTTGATTATTGAAGGGGCTAATAACACAAGCCCGTACAGTAGATTAACATCCAGCGCTCACATGAAGGAGGAACTAGATTTTGTTCAAAGCAGAACAAAGATGAATAATTCCCAAATTTCGAAATAACGAAAGTTCGAATAAGACAGATTTGAATGACTGAATGTTGACTTACCCAGTTGGGATGCCGTCCTAAAATGCTAGGAACGGAGACTGTGCTGTTAGGTATTACCAAGTGCCGCTTTCTTGACCACAAACTATGGGTTATTATTTGAGACTTTGCTTTTTGCTATTTGAAGCCACATAACAAGCTTGCTCAGATTCTCACATGTTTACATCAATACCACACGACTTCTCATCTGCAGGCAATAAGTTAGGTTTCGCCTATAAAAATATCGTATTTCCTCTAATTATAGACCCCTCTAATTATAAACCCCTTTAATTAAAGACCCCCTTTTTTGTGCCCTCAATTAACGGATCTATAATCAGAGAAAATACGGTATGGAAGCTGAGAGTTGGCAAAAGTCAAGCATATTGTCAGTCAGCAATTCTTAGATATCAGTAAATATGTGACAGATAATTTACTGCACGCACTCTTGGTACTCGTTATCTTTAACTTGCTGAAGCGGTAGAATGGTTTGGTAGGCGGTGATTCAGTTTTAAATGAGAACCTTTTAATCATAACTGGTTGTTAATATCATGGAAATAGTTTGGCTTCGCCTTACGATAGGGGAGAGGCCCCTTTTCACAAGTGAATCCCACTGATCACGTGACTTAGACTACAGTTACAGATCTCCAATACCTCCACTCTGCCTCATCACGACTTTCCTGATGTTGTGAAGCCATTGATATTTAATCTCAAATATTTTCTTATCCAATGGAATGCCTTTGTTCATTACATATCTTATTTGGTATTACTCTCTATAAACATTTTTATTTTTCAGATATTTTATTTCGATGCTTCCCTTCTCTAAAGATTAGCTGAGAAAATGAAAATAAAAACAACCTCATCGTCTGACTTCCACAACATGACTCTACGGTAACATCGTTGATCATGAACAGGCTAAGTGCAAATACCCGTAATTTGATGCTGGGCTATTAACGTCAGAGTTTATCTTATCTAACTTCGCCATCCATAACTTTTGCTTTTTATTGCGTCGGAACATTTCCATTTTGATGAAACAAAGCAAGAATACGAATATCTCAAACGACAGGGTTGTGTTTTCACTACATTAAGAGTTAAAACAGGAATTTAAGGCTTTTATTTCTTTGTGCTTGTTGAGCCCTATCGCTGAGCGCATGTTGAGCCGTTGGCCTACTGTTGTTGTTCAATCTTCTTTCTCATAAATATGCAGGGAAGATGATAGATAATGATATCAAATTACATTGGCTAAAACATCCGTCTTTGAAAGCACCCTTACGAGCCACATATGGTGGCTTCACCGACGCAGTTGAATTTATTTTGGCTGCTAACAAGCTTATCAGAACTGAGGGCTCTTCCAATGAATCATTGACTTTCTTGTGTTATGCAAATATGGTTTCATCTCTCGCATTATCGTCAGCCACTTCAAAAAAGAAGTAATTAAAAAAACAAGAACAACGCCTAGCTTTCCCTGAAAACTATTCAGGAAAGGACAAGGTTTCTTTACCTCTCACGCATAAATAAAATTGCTCATCTGCTAACATTAACTCATATTTTATTTTACTATTTAGGTCTTCGTATGAGGTTGGCGAACTGGTACAGAAATCGAGTGAAAATAAAATACACGCGAGAAAAACGAGCCATCATTTCTACAACTGATCACATCCGGTTTAGGATACAATTTCAAAGGAGGAAGTCGTATTAGTTGAACGCAATTTGCCTGTCGGGTTGTAAATACCAAGAGGTGAAGTTACTTTAAACACAGCAAGTAATATCGATATGTATTCCATGTTACAACGAAACTTCACGGAAAATTGCTGTTCATATGTAGCCGAGAAATTGAAGAGAATAGGAGCTGTATAAAGCTACTAATAGCAAGGATTTGTTGAATGGCTTTATTGTTTGTGTTCTGTGTTTTGATGACGGGTTTTCATTGGAAAAAATATCTTAATTCGAATCGAACTCATTCACGTGTGTCCGGTGAGTTCATTGATTTTGACGCTATGTTCTAGTTGGGCCATGGGGAAGTTATTCTATTCGTTTTTCTACGAAAGCCAGCCTCAGTGTCGTCATCGGGTGGAAAGCGGAAAGGACACTCCCCTTTTCAGCCCGCGTGCTCCACTTCGTCGAATTTTTGCTTCAAAATATGGCCCCAAAGTCGATGAACATCCGCATCAAAAATACGAAGCCAGCGTAGTTTTAAATATCGCAATTCAAATAGTCCACATGATTCAAAACAATGCGTAACAAAATAGGAATCGTCAAGGATGATCTCAGAGGAAAACAAAAGAAGATATATTATGGTTACACAGTTGACATGAGGAACAATTTCGTATCATGTACTATTGACATCAATCCGCTGAAATATCTCCCTTGGACCTTACGCATTGTAATCAAATGTGAGAGCACGGTCGTTTGCTTAGTACTCGCTCGTCTATTTGCTTCGATTCAATTTCCTTTGTTGCATACAAGTTTGCTCACTTCACAGGACTCGAATAATGCGAGATTCGGGTATTTACTGACAGCAAACAAAAGCCAATTCCAACTCGAGCGCAACCTCCATCAAATTCGTAATCTCACGAGAAAACGCATCCTTTTATTTGATGAAAACTTTCTGGACATACATATTCACATCACCAGTTAGTAACTACGACTGATGCAAGATATCCTATTAATTCTTGGCGGCATCTTGAACAAATGTGGATGAAATAATATGCCATGTTGATTACAGTCTCAGCATACTAATTGCTTAAATTATAGTAATCACATAAACCAGGTGCTTTTCTTGCGTTACGTCGGGAGCGTCAAACCAGTGAGGACCAAATTCATTAAGGACGGAGGGGGGGGGGGGCGCTTTAATCTAAGAGATGAAGTGGGTGCAACTGTATCACAAAATGGCGCACCTTTTGTCATAAGAAAATAAGAAAAATGTTATAAAAAGCACAATATGAATAAGACCCTGTGTCAGTCTAAACGGAGAGGAAACATTACAATGCATTTTGCAAATAAGAAGCAACTTATTTTTTTCGGCTAGTCTAGCCAGCCTTTTTCGGAGTTAGTTCAAACCTGGTAAAGTTTCTTGGCGAAAATCTAGAACGGTCAACCTCACTAACACGTTACTGGTGCCTGTTTTGATAAAATTGTAATTACAAAGTTTGTACACCCGAGAATGAGAGAGGAGTTATGGAAGCCATCCACATAAGAGTCAACAAACCTACCCTGAATGATGAAAAAGGGAGATACTACCTGCCCCCCATCTGGGACAATCTTCTGAGGTCACATGTGTCACCTGTTGGTGACTTCAGTCAGCCTCGCTAGCCTCACTTTCAATCTAGTGATCAAGGGAGATGGATGTCTCCTGAAAGCTACAAGTTAGTTTTCAAACTATTTGTTGATTAAAAAGTTTAAAGCAAACTATATAAGTTTGTACATGATGTATTTATCAACTTGAGCGTTCTTTGGGCAAAGATGAAAAGAGAGAGAGTCGTTTTAAGTTCCCTTCATCAGTGGGACAAAACGTCTTTGGAGAGACATCAGCTATGTTTGTGCACAAAATCTGCCACCTGCGGAGAAAGTGAATAATACGAATCAGTGGTGGTTTTGCTGGGTGCGGGCCCTGGGCCGAAAAAGTTCTCGGGGGCCCTTTGACGTCATGCATTGCAAGGAAGTTCATACATGACCGTACTGCGGAAATTCCGGATACACTGTACCCCCTCCAGTGGGTATAGTTTCAAGTTTTCACTTACTTCCATGAAATACATATGGGCAGTTAGACACATACATTTTTCTTAGCATTGAAGTGCGGGCACCTCTACAGGTGCGGGGCCTCGGGCCATGACCCTGTAGGCCTCCCCTTAAAACTGCCACGGACCCTTATGAAAAAATGGCATGCCAAAAGTCCCCTAGTTACACGGAGACAACTTCATGAAGATCTGATTTTATGCAATATCAACTGAAGCTATCAAGCTTGGTGACGATCGATCAAGATCTCACTAAACATATTAACATCAACATTGAAGTAAAAAGGAGTGGAAACATTTCTCAAGTAAACAAAGAAGTGTGTATCAGTCCCGAACTACACTGTCGCAGCAAAACATAATACAATCTCTACGCCCACGGATGGATACACCCAAACTCCACCATTGAATACAGTTCACTCCTTTCATGTGGGTGATGAAGAAGAAATGCGAACAAGTCCCTTGACTACCTCATCAGCCATTGTTTCAACCCTTGTAGTTTCATTAATCAGTGTAGGTTGAAAAATGATAAGGCACATTATAAATGATCGAAATTGCATCAGGAGGCTCCTTACCTACAATTCTGGCGATAACAAGTACCCGTGGACAAAGGCGCGCGTGACTACTTCAATGCAGGGAGGGGGATGAGAGAATACAATTTTTTCCTCTAGAATTTGAGATGTGAAATGTTCGAGCAATTTCGAATTTGGCAGTCAGACTTTAGGGGCTTTTCCCTCAATTTGTTTGGATGTCCCGCTACAGCTAATGTGCGAACTTGAGTAGTAATTTATGTTGTAGTTTTGATTTAGATTTGAGAATATCGTTATGTATGACGAGGAAGGGAGTAGTCAACCGATTTGGTTGCAATAGGGAGTTCCTATATGCTTTTATCTATTATTTATCATTTTTAGCCCTTGCCATTTCAATATAATATCGTCAAGGGAGGGCACATGCCCACAATAGGAGTATTAACGGGCTTGGTTTGCAATGCCACAAGTTGGTGCCTGGGTGCCACAAGTTATCTACAATAGATGAAAACAGTTGAGCATAATGTTTATGGGTGTTTAAAGGTTAAAGCTGAGTTCTGTTTAAGGGAGGTGGGGTTATTGGGTTGGTATGTATCATCTGAAAGCATCGTATCTTGCTTATAGTATATTGTTTGCCACTCCTTGGAGCTGTACCTCCAAAAGCACGTATGAGCGTGTACTTGAAGCTCTCTTTATTACTCTATACTTTATTTTGCTGGACGCCTGACTTCTTGTACCCAACTTGAAAACAAATTGCAGTGATCTATCACCTACTAGAGCTCAAGCGATGAGTACCATAGGGCAGATGAGATTTCATGCCAAGTTATTAGAATGTCCTTGAGATTTCTACTGACACAATGAAATAACGGGCGAAAGTGTGGAAGTTTTCTTTGGAGTTATTTGCCATTCGATTCTCCTGACATGCAAGTTGTCAGCTCCTTCTCAGTCTGCATTTCCCACTCTAAAGAATGTGCACAAGCATGACTGGAGTGGTGATAAGCAGTGTTCACAGTTAGAGCCTGCTGAGTGTGCTGTTTGCTATATTGGGGATAGGCAAACCTCCATAACCCACTATGCCATATTTGACACAAGTGCATTCTCCAACTTTGAGCCTAAAATTTAAAAACAAATAGAAATTGATCAGTGGATGATAGCTGAAAGGTTGACTTATCAAACGTATTTGAAAACCAAATTTCGGTATTGTGGCCTCGTTTTCAAACCGTTGGCCATTGTAGATCAGTGTTGCCGCAAAAGTTGAATTTGGGCCTCTGAAACTGGGCGTAGATAGGGAAATCAAATACGACCCGCCTCAAACCGATACTTACTAATACACGCAATCCCTTATAACGCAAATGGCTGCACTTGCAACTGTTGCCGCAATATCATTATAATTCTGATGATAGCGCATGAGCTTATCTCTACCTGCATTGTATTATCCAGTAGAAACATTGTCTAGTTACTATATTTAAGAATACGGGTAAGACATTTCACCACCTTAAATACTATTCTGCTATGTTATCCACTACTTGATTTCTTACCACAGAAAGGTTACGAATAATTTGTGAGTATGTACAAGATTTCGTAGCAGCTATTACCCCTAGCACATTGCTACGCTGCGGAAATTGTGGATGTCTATTGTTTTGATATTGCGTCACTACAAGTCTGGCGCGGTTGAAGAAAGAGTTCGTTGATACAAGATCCCGATGATGAAAAATCGTGGGACCAAAAGTAGCCTTCTTTAGAAACGGCAAGCAAAGATTACTTACTTCAAAGGTCAATCTCAACTAGGCGAAAAACCATGGTAGTCACTACATTTTCCGCCTCTCCCCATGATCATGGTGCAATGTCGTTGTAGCACTCACACTCACTAATCCTCGAGCACCGTGCGGCGCGTAGAGCCAACTTGCAACACAAGTGCTCGCCAGTGCTGACGATAGGCAGCGAGCTGCTCCGCTTGAGGTAGAGGCACTCCACAGGATAGCAGATCTTTGGTGACGACATCCAGCCATCGAGTGCGAGGTGCGCCTTGTGGGCGTCTCAATCCTGCTGCAGACGGACTAAAATCTAAGACCGCGCGGGTTGGATGACTCGGAGGCAGGCGCAAGATATGTCCATACCATCGCACCCTTCTTTGAGCAGCTAAAACTGAGACTGGAGCTTGTTGCGTCCGCTCACGTAG
>JAAAKL020016778.1:0-10883 GCA_010016065.2 Carybdea cf. marsupialis auct. non (Linnaeus, 1758) | reverse complement strand
AAAGAAAAATATCCCAGTCCTACATAACTACTAGCATGGCATTCCATTAGAGAACAGCATGATATAGCAATATCGCAACTCTTACACTAAACAGATATAGCCGAGCAATGTTTAAATTCTTTGGTATATTAAGACTACTAGTTACTTGCAGCTTATGTTTGCATGGTTTGTTATTTCTGAAAACTAGGTAGAAGTCTGATAGTTGATTCATTCCTTTTTTATTCTTGAGTAAGAGTTTTTTTCGTGTTAAGATGTTGCTATAAATATTAAATCAAAATGCATTAGGTAATAGCTACTTGATATATCTAACAATAGTTTGAAGGAAGAAAGAAAATATAACTTAAATAAGAACATATTTTTACAAGACTGCAGTTGTTAATGATGAGGTAGTTATCAAAGCTTGGTAAAATATAAGTTAGAAGTTTTCCGCACTAACTTTTTTTTGATTATGCTTAGACCTCCATGTTTGTTTTCTTTACATCTACACAATAATTCAATTCGGTAATAAAGTGCGATGGGAAAGCAAACAAGAGAGAAAAACACACAAATGAAGCAAAATCCATTATCTATAGCAGACTATTTATAAGCTACATGACACTTTAAACTAGCCTACAATCAGATAATGGCTTCAAAGATACTTCTCTATCATTTCATCGTCTCTCAACTTCCCTTCCCTTGGCTTGTTTCGTCGGTAAAAACCTGCCGCTGCGATTCCTGTAAACAAGGACCTAGCTTAGCAACTGTGATTCCCTCAAACGATTGTAACGTAAATGAAAATGATAAACTAGCCTGATACTTTGTACAACAACGTACTCGTTTAAACATGGACCAGAATCCTTATTGCTCCAAAAATGAACTGCATTCTTATCCTTAAATCCTTTATATTGATGACAGATTCCTACGTCTTCCTATTCCACTCGTTGCTCCTTACAATTTTCTTTCACGAATACCCTTCTCGGGTTCCAAGATTTACTCTCAATAGAAGTGTTCAAGAGATCAGCCAACTCTCGAAACCCTAACGTCTATCTGATGTTCTTTTTATCATTTCTATCCCTAACTCGTTCATTATTTCACATCTTTGATACGTTTAATAAAGCTCAGGAGCAGCTTGAAATTTGAGCTAGGACTGAAACCAATGATTTCTAGTGAAATGTGTTGATGGCCTTTCTTGGCATTCATCCTGTGGTAGCATACTTGAAGGTGTATTTACAGGAAGTCATTACGATTAGTTTCTTAAATATTTCCTTTCGTCAGAAAAAAGTAAGAAGCATTTGGTTAAGCTATACAGATGTTAAAGTACAAGGAAGTATTGAAATATTAAGATGACTAACAAACTAGAAAGTACACCCTTTGCAAACTTTACATGATTGGAAACAAACTACCTCAGAAGACATTTTGACATCATCAGGATGCGATTGTCAAGTACTGATTATGCTACTGGTATATATTCAACCTAACACTGCAATGGACACAAATAGTACGAATCTGTAACATATTTATACGGAATTACCCAAATAAATTCGCTTTGGGTCTGCCTGAATGTTCAACCAAGCTACTCTCTCTTCGATGAACAGCAGCTTGTAAATGAGGCATGCAAACCTAGTTCTTCATTGGTGACTTTGGATGGTTCTTTTGAAAGTCCATGTTGATCTTCACGATGTTTTGCTATAGATGAATAGTTTAGTTCATCAATTCTCTTATTCAATCAAATCACTGGCCAACTAATTTTCCATTTTATTTAGATGACAATGGCGTTGGTGGAGAAGGTTTTGGCAATGGAACAACGGGCGAACGTACGTAACTTCACGTAGATGTTTTTAATTCCATCGTAAAAGTCTAGAGAAGAAACTTTTTGTAAAATGTTTAATTCTTCTCATATGAAGCAATTTGAACTAGATATGTTGTTTGATGGATGAACTATTTGCGATTTTAAAATGATGCACAACATGACAATGCTTATCAACTCTGTTTTAAAACAGCTGTTAATACATAAATATCTTACAGGAACTCGAGAGCATAATCAATGCAGCTGCTTCTACTGCCAACAATCCTTGCAAACTTTACGTGCAAACGTTCAGCTCAATTTTTTCATTTGATGTCAGTTAATAATGGTATACTTTTGGTAGCGGAGAGAAATACTCATAGCGTTGATAACATGACAATCAAGTTCACCATTTTAAATGATGACAAGATACAAAATAATAATCGTATGACCAAGTTCAAAGTTCAACAAAGCGGTTACCACATCGAAACGAGGCTAATTCAAAAGTATGGTAAACAATCGTTGACGCGAAATGTTTCCAACAGATACATTATAGGAGTAAATCAGATTGTAATTCTCAAAAATGTGCTTTAAGCAAATAAAATTGTGCTTATATTTAAATGAGAACAAAAATTATCAAAATATTTATGAAATCTAAAGATGTGGATTTCTTTTTAAAGCTGCAAGTCAGTATAACGTTTATGCATTCCCAGCTGCATTTCTTTTACTTAAAAACAAGCAAACACAAATCAAAGCGCCCCTTACTTACTTTCTATTATTGCAATTCACACATCATGCACATCAACAAGGCCTGTTTTGTGTTTCAATTGTTGCGTCTGGCTGTTCCTTATTTCTGGTATTTGATTAAATGGATATTTCAAGTAATCTTCAACGTTTTCCTACTTTCAGGAGAGAATAAGTAACCCATACATAAGTAAACATTTACTAGACACTCCACAATGCCTTAAAATTGTCTTTTATCTCTTATTTTAGGTCTCAGACGTGACACAGAAGGTAAGAATAAAGCAATCTTTTATTTGCAGTGTCATGACTATATCTTACGATGTAATAATGCTTAATGCAAAATTGAAACAGCTTGTCCATTCCCAATTATTGCCATTGCAATTTTTAAAGACACTTTACAAACATTCCGCACACGGTTCAAAATTTGTCACCCCGTGCCATTCGACTAGCTGTACTTGCTTTGATCACTACTTATTTTTGTTAACTATTTCATAATTCCACTTGGAAGAGCCTTAAAAGGATCCCTAAATATTTCCTCTGGTTTTTCGAGATATAATTTGCAATGCAGCAGTGATAATGTGAAATTCTGTTTTATCCTTTCATGCTTATCCTATACGTCTTTTTTGATCAAAATAACGTCACTGAAAATATTATAACGTCATATCAACGACAGTCACAACAAAGATACCGTGGAGGTAACGTGGTAGAAGATGGTCAGAATTCTGAGTTGATAAACACCGTTCGTCTTCTCCGTAACAACGTTCTCATTGCTCATCTTTAGCTTTAACCTAGGTTTTACCTATATAGGTTTATTTCCGAGACCACATAATAGTTAATTAGAACCTATATTTTATTCTTGCCCAATTCAAATGCATCAGGTTTGACTTCCTGTCATCTAAATATACATTACTTTTAAATCTAACCAACAACACAGATTTGAGCATAGCAATTTCTCTGACGCTCCCTCCAAGAATAAATTACCATATTAACTCAAATTACAGTTAAAAATATACAATTTCATCTTACATCGAAAAAATCTACTCTTTAATTTAGTACTTTCAAGTTAAGATGTTATTTTCCCCATGTTATTACCTCGTGTATTATTTCATTTTCCCTCAATTCACGTGAAAAACGGTAGATTCTTACTTCCATTTGTTACCATCACTAATCGTTGGCATAATTTTCGTTTTATAAAGATGTGATTTCGATGGGAAACAACACTTTTTACGGAAAAGCTCATGAGATTAATGTTCTTTTCAGCTCTATTTTCAACACAATTTAATTTTGGCAATCACCTTTTCTCTTGCCACAAAACCATTTTTTCTCGATCTTTCATGAATTTACTCTTTTATCAAAACGCTTCGCAAACTACTGGTTAATTAAAAATTGACCAATGTGTAAAGCACATGAAATCAAGTGCCTTATCTTTACTTGGTAGTCCTTGCCTATTACATACTGTACTCACAGTAAGCCATTTGACTTTTCCTCAAAATCAAAACCTCGGCCAATGGTAAACAAGACATATTTGATATACTTGCAGAAGTGTTTTCTATTTCTTAATAACAAACCTGACAACCCTGTATCGGCTTATCGAAGCTGATAAAAGTTTACGTGTAAGTTTAAGGACCCAAATTTCAGATTATTAATGAACGTACTTTTCATTTATTTTCAGGTGATGGCAGAGGAAACTTTGGCAATGGAACAACTGGTGGTCGTACGTATCTCCACGCAAGAGTACTTCTATGTAGCGTAAACTATTAAATATTCGACAAATTTACTCAGAATGACATTAGAATAAAAAAATCATCGTTTTGAATGACTTCCATTGTGTTCTTCCGATGACACTATTATATCGGACTTCTAAAATTTGTTGGGAGATCCGAATGCCCATGTTACCCCATGTTAGGGCTAAGCTGTATGTCTTTTCTCGGATCTTTTTCAGGAGCATGTCAAAAGACTGTTCTCAGATATTTGGAGGTGATGACGTCATATCTACGCGCCTTGAAATGTCACTGACAAATTTTCGTAGAATAAACCATTTTTGACACAATACAGATACAATGGATTAAATAAGCTCTTTGCACTAAATTTTACATTTATTGTCTTTTAAACCTGTAGCATTTTCCCCTATGTTGGATTTGATAGTTCACGATATTCCGACTATGGATTGTTCCACGTTGCTTAAGCCCCGTTTACATTATGCCGTTTTCATTTGAAAACGGAACAAATTGATACCAGATTGGCCTTGCGTTTACATTGAAACGTTTTCCTAACCGTCATCAATTGAAGACGTCTTTGAAAACGGAATCATTCCAAAATGGTATCAGTCGTCTCAATGTAAACACCTGAAAACGGAGTGATTTCATGCCGGATTCCATAAGAGCCAACAAAGCTGATAATTGTGCTTTTGTATTATTCCGGCGCCGTTCTCACAAACCCTTTCTTGCTGATGTTGAAACAAATGTATCACAGCTTTCATCTCTCTATGAAGTTGATAATCCAAGTTCGTCTTGGCAAAAACTTAAGATTTAAACTTGACTACTCCGGACGACATATTTCAAGTAGATAAGATGATTAGTTTTCCTTTCACTATAACGTAATATCTATAAAGCCATCTCAGCATATTTTGTCGATAACCACTAGTAATCATACAGCAATTATAGGTAGCTACCAGATCTAGGGCTGAATGTTGTGTTTAGAATGGGCGATATTACTTTGTGATATAGACCTTTCTTATTAGATGAAGTTGACTTACTTTTGGCTGGTAAAATGGTGTAATCATCAAAAGAGTGGTAAAATACAGGATGACAAAATCATATGATGATCAGGTTAACCGAGTACTTTGATTTACATATTGCTTTATTCATATTGATATAAATCATTGGCAATCTGCAGATACCTGTAATAGTGTCGATTGCATGTCCAAGATACCTATTTCTCCTAGTCACTATCGTCACTTTGTCTGCCTCTGCGTGCAATCATCAGTGAAACTTTTTAGCTTTCTTTGGTTATGTATAAATCGGTTGTAATCAGAAGCGACTTCTAAGCTGTATCGCATGTCACTCTGTGCTCTTGTGTCAATATGAAATATGGTTACTAAATGCAAAAGACACAGTATATCTCATCGTGCCATCCATACTCTCTGGACTCTAATAGACGTCCCCCCTCCTCGCTTATTAATTTTGGCAGAAAGTTCCCAGCAGGACAAGCAGACTTAAAAAACACAAAGTTCTCTGCTAGTGCATTGTAACTCCATGATAATTGTATAAATTACCTTCATAAAAAGCATTATTTATTATTCAAAAATCCGTGCGTAAAAACTCTTGTTAGTATCTTTTGTTAATATTTCGTTAATATATATAGTGCTGTAAAACGTTTATTGCACGTCATTGTTATATATTAAACCTGTTTCCATGAAGTAAGGAAAGTCATTCCCACCACAGGCTATCAATTCTTGAGAATTTTTCCAACCCCCTACTATTCCAACCCCACCCCCCGTCTATTAGAGACCAGAGAGTATTTAGGTTTTCTGGATCGTTTGCTTCTCTCTATCTCTTTCCTTCCACTACTACGTGGAAATTGGACAAAATATAGCCCCTGAAAATGTCCATTTGGAAAATCATTGTGGCTTAACTAAGATTCGGCTGAAGAAAAGTTTATATATTAAATTTTTGGTTTATTTCCGCCCTCTAAAGTTGAAAAGAAGATTTTCTACTTAAAGATTTCTTGAACAAGCTGGAGTATAACTATTTTTAACGATGTACGGTAGCGTTAGGCTCTTTAACTGCAAGATACAAGTCATATTGGAAGCACAGTATGTTTTGCTGTGAGTTTTCTTGCTCAAAAGGCTTACAATATGACAAACTCTGTATATAAAACGCATTTACGTTTACGTTTTGTTTTCGAGGATTTAAAGTCGGAAGATGTTTGTTGTTTCTACGTGCAGCAATTCATCACTCCAAAAATTAATATAACTTGTTTTCACATTTTGCTTTAGGTTCCGTACGTGACACAGAAGGTAAGAGATAAACAAACTTTTCTGTAACTTTACTTGTAGCATAAAAATATGTAACTATGAAGTAGTGTCAAATTTACATATTTCTTTCATATCCAAATTGCAGGGTATTTATACAAAGATTGTGCTGAACGTAGAAAATCATCTAGATTAAGATAGGCGTCGTATTTCCTTTATTTACAAAAATAAAAGTAATAGTACCCCATAAAATAACTACATTAGTAAGTTGTTAAGAGAAGCTCATGTAACAACCACAAAAGAGCAACAGCAGGAACAATTTGAAGAAATTATCTCTCTATGAAAAGTGTAACCCTCTTCATCCAAATACGAAACCCAGATCACACATCTACAAATTGACTATAATAAGACTCAATACAAACTAACTACAATTTTACAACTACATACTAACTACAATTTTACAACTGCATACTAACTACAATTTTACAACTGCATACTAACTACATTTTATAACTACATACTAACTACAATTTTACAACTGCATACTAACTACAATTTTATAACTGCATACTAACTACAATTTTATAACTGCATACTAACTACAATTTTATAACTGCATACTAACTGCAAATTTATAATTACATAATTTTATAACTACATACAAAACGAATAACTAACCTAGAGAGAGAATAATACGATCCCATTCAAGGACAATTTGCGAAAAATTATTTCAAAGCCCTACTACTACTTCACGTCCGCATATAATACTAAAAACTAAAACAACAAATCTGTATGTAGGTTTAACAAAGCCAAAGCATATTAATATGTGAAAAGTATATCAGTAGAGCAAGTATCGTTCATAATTACTTTTCCATACTCTATATGTACCCATCCTTCCTAAGAATTAAATGGAAAAGCTCTTTGTTACTATTGTCTGATAGTTTCCATTGCCACACATTTTATAGGTGCGACTTCAGGATAACATTACCAGCATGGTCATTCCATTAAATAATAGTGTCATATTCACCACATTGAGAATTTCTAATAATCCAACCTGTCAAAATTATTCGACCCGAGATTCTGGGTCAGACGATTCGCCAGTTCCATAGGCGCCTCTTGAACCACTTCGGTGTTTCTGCTTTGACTTGTGAAAAGCTTGATAACCCATCCCTTTCCAGTATTCGTTCGCATTTTAATGACTGTTGTAAAACATTTTCGTGACCTAACTTCGATTTCCTAGCTAGGGCTAACTCTGAGTTCTGATTGTCACCCAAGGAACGTCTTCTTTTCTCTAAATTCAAACCTTCTCCAAACTTATCCTAGAGCTCTATTCCCCTCTATCTCTTTTAACACTGCTGTTCTCCCTTTAGGACCATCAGGGTTTTCTATACTGTTGTATTGTATTGCGTTTTTGCTTTAAAGTTTGCTATGTTATGTTATTTAGGTATTTTTTGATAATGGTGTGAAATACATCGAAAGCTCAGAAAAAATTGTGTGTTCGTCAAAATAGAATTACTTCTTTGCCACGATGAGCTTCCGACGCTCTCTTTGCTGGGTTTTTATATTGATTATCAGATTAAGATTTCCAGCTGGTCACTCATTTTCAGAAATTTTCTGCTACCTCATATTTTTTATCAAAACCATCTGAAAGTGTACGGAAAAAGTTATGTCCTCCGTGTTTTCCTTCAAGTATAGAAATTCGTAAAAGCAGATGTATATGAGAATAACTCAAAAATGGATGATTATACTACCTTTCAGGTATGATGGATGATGGCTTTGGTGGAGGAAGTCCTGGCAATGGAACAACAAGCGACAGTTAGTATCTGCAAACTAAAGTACTTTTTTGTATCTTGATAATTATGTTGTATGATGATAATTTCACAAAATAGTTTGTAGAACAGATTTTATCTTCACTTTTTCTTAATTAACATTGTCTTCTCGAAAACGACGTGACGGATGTTCGTTGTTGGATGGAGAAAGCACTAATCGTTTTGAAAAATGCTCAGTTTATATTGCTTGTAAGGTTACATAGTCGGTAGGCAGTTTATATGTAAGTGTTTCAAAAGAAAGACGGGGAAGTTAATAAGTTTGGTGATCCCTTACTTCGATGGTTATTATACCCCCTCGTGGAACATAAGTGGAATAGGGGGCTATACGCCATACATCAATGTTACAAGGTTGTATCATAGATAGCTAGTCGGTGCACATATAGGTTTGTCACAAGAAAGACGAGAAAGTCAATAAGTTTGGTGATCCCTCGCTTCAGTGGTTATCATACCCACACGTGAAATGTAAAGGGGATAGGAGCCTATAAGCCATATATCCATGTTACAAGGTTGTATCATGGATAGTCGGTGTACATATAGGTTTGTCACAAGAAAGACGAGAAAGTCAATGCGCTTTGGTGACCCCTAATTTTGAGGGTTACCTTTCTCGGCGTGGAACATAAATGGGATTTGAGGTTGCCAACCATATATCCATGTTACAAGGTTGTATCATGGATAGTCGGTGTACATATTGGTGTGTCACAAAAAAGACGAGAAAGTCAATAAGTTTGGTGATCCCTCACTTCGATGGTTATCATACCCCCACGTGGAACATAAGTGCGATAGGGGGGCATTAGCCATATATACATTTTACAAGGTTGTATCGTGGATAGTCGGTTTACATATAGGTGTGTCACAAGAAAGACGAGGGAGTCAATACTTTTTGGTGACCCCTAACTTTGAAGGTTACCTTTCCCGGCGTGGAACATAAATGGGATTTGAGGTTGCCAACCATATATCCATGTTACAAGGTTGTATTTTGAGTAGTCAGTTTATTTATAGGTATTTTCCGAGAAACAGAGGGCAACTATTGAATTTGGTTACTTGTACTTGGAGCAGTTTTGTGGACTCTACGTTTCATGAGAAGAATACCTGGCGTAAATTATGTTTCAAGACTTCAAAACCCGTTATCTTCTCAACGGTGCTGAAGCGTCCTAACTAACGTTGAACAAAATTATTTTCCTCCTTAATGCATATTCTGAGGTCAGGTGCATATGATATGAAACCGAACACTTAAGGAAAACCATACCTGAAACTAAAAATGACTGGAAATCAACTGCTGGATAAATTCAGCGTAGTGGCTCGTTGTGTGTTGGTAGCTAACACTAATTTCAGATGAATTGTACCAAAATTAGCCATATATGCATTCAGATAGTTTTATCCTTGGAGATGATGTGAAGTCATTTCTGAGAAACGTAAACCAGGTTAAACAGTAGAAATACAGGAACGTAGTACTTGCATGGTCAAGACAGACTTCATTTCTTCGGATATTTCAAGCGTACTTTGAAACGCACGAGCCGTGAATATAAACATTTCTCGTGTTTACCTAAAATCTGTGTTTCTGTTATTACCACCAAAACTGTTGTAAACAGAGTTGCTGGAATGGTACATGTCCTGCTTAGACTCCTAGTTCCTTTCCCAACTAATTTTACTGTGATCAGAATATCAGATGCCTTCAGAATTTTTTATAGTGCACTGTGAGGTCCCACTGGTGACATGCTTTTTTATTTTCTCTACCATCTATTCAAGCATATTTCATAGTATAATAGCATGGTGTAGAAGAAGATTTTTGACGCTTTTTGGCTCTTAATTTAACAAGGCTTACCTACCCACTCCTACTCTACTTTGCAAACCTTTCAAATACGATTAAAAATTATGTCGCATATTAATTACTTTAGTTGCTTGTTTTTATATATGCTAACTTTTTACTTCTTTACTCGTTACAAGGTAGGGTTAGCACTTTAAGGTATTGAGCTACTTTGAAAGGAGAAAAAATAACATGTAAATATAAAATAAAATTTGGACAAGAAAATAGTATTATAATAGAAGCAAGAAGATTCAGAAGTAAATCAAAAGAGTACAATGGAAATGGTTAGTTATAAGTTAAATCTGGATTGATTATGGAGAAACTAGAAAAAAATGTTTCATTTATAAGAAACTTGTATATTAACCAAAGCGTCGTTGCGAGAGTTGCTGGGTGTGATGTCCAATCACATACAGCCACATGCAACTATGACGTGTGATATCTGGCAGCCCTACCGCCCTGTAAATAGCCGTGAATGTATGAATGTTCATCCTGTTTACACTGATACTTCGGTACTGCTCCCGGAGCGCATTATTTTTACCCGTATGCGTCTTAGTTCTCACAATCTCCTCGTTGAGAGAGGTAGATGGTCCAGAACTTCACGTGAACTCCGTCTCTGTAGTAGTGAACAGATTGAAACCGCTCACGAAGCTGGCCCTCTGGAAGAGGGGGGGGGGGTTGAGATTTCAAAAATTTGGAAGGGGGGCGGTTAATATTCATCATTTTCTGGAAATCATTCTAAAATTAGTATCCATAAATTTCAATTTAGATTAA
>JAAAKL020016777.1:0-10883 GCA_010016065.2 Carybdea cf. marsupialis auct. non (Linnaeus, 1758) | reverse complement strand
GTAAGGTTACCTGATGCTTGTATGTTAATCTCGTGATGCTCGAGGATTCACCATGTGGATTGCTCATCCATTGTCATTTAGGCATCATGTGCTATCCACATAGTCATAAGATTCATGTAAGCTAATGTAGGATGGATTTCATTGGCTTTTGCCAACATCAGATCATCGTGAGCCTAACTCATGGCTACCCTTCACTATAAATATAGGTGTCTTAGATTCCTAAATTAGAGTTGCTGTTTGTACTCCAGAGCTTCCACTTCGAAGTTATTACTCTTTCTTCTACAATTCGAAATAAACAAGCCGGTAAAGCTGAAAAGCCAAACCAACAACCTTGTTTGTGGATCAGGAACCTGACAATCGGTCGCATATATATTTACTGACTACCTTTTAAAAATAAAGAATACGGTAAATGGAAATTTATTTTCAATTTTTGATCTTTTTTGAACTCACGACTTCACACTTACGGAATCTATCCCTGGATATTTGGAAGAATTTTAAGCAAAATTGAATTTACCGGTACACTACTCCTTTGACAGACTAGATGTGGAAATGGACTTGCGTCACCATGGAGCTTGTTATGGAAGTAGTCTGGAAAGGAGTTGAGTATCGGATATGACACGCCCATGATTATTCTTAACATCGCTTTTGACCGGAGGATCAGAGTTCGAGAGTTTTTAGGTCTCCAGAATCTAAGAGTTTTAGAGTTTTAGAGTTTCAGTATCTGAGAGTCTCAAAGTTTCGGATTTTACCAGAGTAAGCCTACATGAGTTATGGACTTTTAGAGTTGTATTGCTATATCATGTAAAGAAATATGGAGAACAAAGATGATCTTGTCTTATATAGATTATACTTGTGACACGATCTGCTAGTACTATTCAGTAGAGCTCTTGCAATGCATCATTCATCCACCGCTCCCACAAAAATCTCTGCAACCTTTTCCCTACGACACTCCATTTACGGAAAAATGGCCTTGTTTTGAGACAATTTTAATGATTTTCGAAAGCGTAACTCCGAAATTCCATGAGGATTCAAATATTTCTTGGAATGCAAGAAGTTGTCACCTTGAGTTTAGTACGTAATACGATTTTCCGGAGACGTTAAGACTGGCTCGAGGTTTTGTTTAGAACAGTAGGAAAGGTATAGACGCGGCGGTCAATTTTAAACCGTTTCAATTCCAGAATGTTGTATCAATGACTAAGAAATATATTAGAAGAAAATAATGGGGATGGTGTCAAACGTAGTTTTTAAACGATCGAGCTCTTGAACGCGATGGCGTCAAGCAGTGAACACTGGTAAATATAGGTTACTCTAACCCCTATGGGGTGGCTTCTGGAAGAGATTATCTGCAGACTGTAACTTCCTTTAACAAATGAAATACGATTCTAATATAAATACCTTAATGTGCTTAGTGTCAGAATATCCATCAGGCTTTCAAGTCATCTTTGCTTTGTACGTCTTTCGAAGCTGTCAAAGAAAGAGACGAGATGGTCCGTGACTGGATTCCAGCTGAAGTCTTTAAAGATAGCGTGCAGCAAAGTAGACATATTTGATCGATAAGCTTTCCGCTATCTTTAAATTCTGCAGTAGCCTACCTACAACATGTTAAGCAATCCTTAAAACAACAGAAATCTAAATGGTGCAAAACACATGCTGAAGGAAAGAGGTTTTTATTTCAGCTATTACTTGGTTTCTGCCAATCTCCCCGCATGTCCACGTGGCTATGATATATACCATTCCAAATTCTATGTTCTTACATTCGAAACTTGGCTTCACGGGAAACGACCATTGATTACAGAAGGTTCACTAATGAAGGAATGGTGGTTTTAAAATTTGTTACTGTGAAAATATGGGCAGCGGCTAAGTTAATTGGCAGTCTGAGTGCTCAACTTCCTTGGCCTGAGAGATCATACGTTTATGATGTCCACACGATGAAAATGCCGGGCACTCTTTTTCCAAACAACATGATTCCCTATTCTTTATAAGAAGAAGGAAAGTAGGGTCTTTAAAACCATCTCTTTGGTCGAGATCATGCTTGCATTATAAATCACATCTTGGTAAATATCATTACTAATCTTCTTCCGGTAGGGGGATTAACGCATCTATGCCAATTCATCTCTATTGTTGTGCCAATTTTCATGCCTGATTCAAACAAAAAATCCCAAATTGACTAACACATATTTACCCTCATAATAAGTATAACTTGTTGCATAACCTTGGCACTGTCTACGCAACACCCTTGAACAAGCCCCATTTATTTAAAAATTGGTATAACAAAAGATTGAAATTGTATCATACATTAGTTAAGCTGTAAATTATCCCTCATATGCCATTTTCAAATACTTCCCCTCCTAGAATGAGGGCCCTTTGATTCAGGTCTTGCGTAAACGTTTCCGTTTCTCGTGTAAACATTTCCGTTTCTCGTGTAAACGTTTCCGTTTCTCGTGTAAACGTTTCCGTTTTTCGTGTAAATGAGCCTCTTTGAGCTAAATAAAAGACTTAAGATGTGACTTCCATCAATTCAGTACCATACCTCCCGGTGGCAGCAACGGTATCTCAATTTGATAAAAAATTTAACACCCTCTCCCCGTTGTAGCTTCTTCTTAAGGTATTTTGTTTGCAAAATGCATTCTATAAATTCGTACTCGAGGAAAGAAGGTTGATTGGTTTGAGTTTATATGTTTCTCCATTTCAAACATATCACTCTAGGCTGTCAAAAGCTTCTTTAACTTAAAAGCAATCAGTCTCTCGACTTTTCGGCGTCGTATGAAACAAACCGGCAACGAAATAAGAAATTTTAAACTCGTTTTACATTTTTTGTCAGCGATATTCGCAACTCTCTGTTCAATTCTTGCATTAGTAAAGTCAGATTTTGCTTCAAGGAAGCAATTAATGCCTATTGCACATTTAATACTTCAGATGCTTTAGGATCCACACGGAATCACTTGACTTGTCTCCTAAGTCGTGCACTGTATCCAAATTGACGATCTAAATAACGACGTAAATATTTAGTCTGATTTAGGTCGATAGTGTAGACAGGTTAATCGTCCACAGCGTCAGTCGTGTTATCTTCTTGCACTATACCTATTTTGTACAGAAAAGAAACGCGTAGGTACTGTACCAACTCATTATCTCAGAAGCAATGTATCTCTGAACAGCGACTTTTGATCACTCACGTACTCTCTCTGCTTATCTTGAACGCCTCATGTCTTGTAATTTGCAAAGTGGAGCATATTTGTAAAAGAGATAATTCCAAAAGTGCACAGATTTAGCTTTTATTTATATATCTTCAAGTGCATGTTAGTATGATGAGGCGCGTCAAGGTTGATAAAGATACGTTGGAGGGCAAGAAACGTATGCATATCTTTTACGATTTTTTGATCGAGGCACAAGTCATGCTATCTCTAAAATATCTAGTAGCTCCTAATTTAACCCCATCTTAATGGAGAGAGGGAGTTTAGGCTTTTTTGTACCTGTGGATGTCTTTCAACTATGTTATTTCGCTAATCTTAAGCTGTTTAAAGGATTAAATTAAAAGAAACCCTTCTAACATATATTGGTAATCTAAGGGTCTCCGCAATGACTATGCGACCACTCTCGCTCAAACAAATGACTTCATGAACCCATACCATCTTGCATCTTGTCAGCTTCATCACCAAATTCTTTTCGACGTGAGGATCCTGTAAAAGAAAAGAGTCAAAGTTATTTCTTTTCAGACTTACATTCTGTTAAATCAAATCTGTGTATGCATTGCCTGTCGCAGGATCAAACCTGCTATTTAGGAATGTTTCGAAGAGTATTACGTAGGCCGCACGTCTCTGAGACTGGAAGATAGGGTGACTCAGCACGTAGCTAGAAATATACGGTTAGAAAGAAACGAAGTGACAGTGCAAGAAATGGAAGCGATAAGAAGATCGAGATAAGCCCACAAAGATTATTTTGATGGCAATGATAAAGATTATGATAACAATGATAATGATCATAATAAGAGTATGATGATACTGACGGGTAATGATACAAATCATAATGACGATAATGATAATGATGATGATGATGATGATGATGGTGATGAAGATGATGATTATTACAATGATGATGATGATGAAGTTGATGATGATGATGATGATGATGATGATGATGACGACTTTGATGACTGATGATAATGATGATGATGATCATGATGATGATGTCGATGATGATGATAATGATGACGACGTTGATGACTGATGATGAAGATAATGATGAAGATGATGATGAAGATGATGATGATGATGATGATGATGATGATGATGAAGATGATGATGACGACGTTTATGACTGATGATGATGATGATGAAGATGATGAAGATGATGATGATGATGATGATGATGATGATGATGATGATGATGATGATGAAGATGCCAGGATGATAAAGATGATGAAAATGTGGTGATGGTAAAATGATGATGATGCAATGAAATGATGATGCAATGAAATGATGATGCAATGAAATGATGATGCAATGAAATGATGATGCAATGAAATGATGATGCATTGAAATGATGATGATGCAATATCGATAAAAATGATGATGAAAATTATGATGACGATGATTATTGAGGTGATGATAAAGATGATGACGATTATTATGATAGTAGCGGATGCCAATAATTCCAAAAGATGATGCTGATGATGATATAAATAGTTAATTGTACCCATTCTTCTTACAAGACTTCACATCAACAGCTTCAATTTTAAAGAGAGCATTAACAAGGTATCTTGTGTTTAAAAAACTTAAACTGCTTCATAGAGATTTTTGTTTAGCTAGTAAAAAACTTTTAAAATGACCACGATGCGGTTGATTCACTCGTACTAAGAAACTAAAAATCCCTTAAAATAGACAAGGCGGCGAAATTTCTTTTTAGGTTCTACATCAACATTCAGTTAAGGAACAAGGCTACAAATAGACGTACCGTATCCCGAATGACTGAAGCGTCCCCCGATTTTTACTCGTGACATTCCACCTGTGTGATGCAAATGAGACTTACAGATTCATGATTCACGGCAGTTCATCAAAGTCAACCCCCTGTTAGTCAATTAGAATAACTACCGTATACATATTACGAATTCTACTGTACGTGGTCTGTTCTTTCGCAATCAGGTGTTCAGATTGCTACTTCGCTGTTGGTATTGCACTAAGACCTATTAACACAAACAAGAAGTCAATGAAGAGCTGGCCAAGGTTCATACTGGTCAAGAAACCGTTGACTTCAGGATGTTACATTAATAAATATCGCCGGTAAATCATTTAAAGATCAATTAAGTAAAGCCTCTACCCATCACAAGTATGGGGCAGTTTTTATTGTCATTTATAGGAAGCATAAATGTGCAAGTTCGTATAGCCTCCGAAATCTTACAGAATTATGACCATTCACAGTAAATACCACTTGGGCAAACCCTGGTTGCCTTATGAAAATAGTTCTTTGCCTAATCCAAACGCTATGATGGGAAGTGAGCAACAGTGGAAGCTAAAATACGCGAGGAATAAAGAAAGAGTAGGGTCACAGCAAAGCAAAGAAGGACATGGTGTACGGTAACTAGTCACTAAAACTACAGAGTTTGTTTTACTCTACAGCTTGGAAACTTGGACCCTTTCGGCTAAGGAGCTCCGCTGTCTCGATGGACGTTAGATTCGCCTTTTAGGAAGAGAACAAAACCTGTGCTTGAAAGAATAACCAACTCTAGAAACTATGTACGAAGACCTGCCTAAAATACCAAGAATAATCCTAAAGAGACGCGTCCAATTCGCCGGACATTGTGCACAAGTCACAGCCTTGTGTCACCTTCGTTATTTGGAAGCATCCATCATCACATAAACGGTCGCGGAAGCTCCACTTTTCAGATATCATATACAGGGACATCACCATATCTAAGGAAGACCTGATAGCACTGACCGATAGGGCCCACTGGAAAGGTGTAGTGAATTCTATCTCGGCCGCGGATGACGATGATGAAGATGACGATCATTATAAGGATTTGGCAACTGGGTTTGCCAAACTATTGTTTGCTTTGGAACGTTAAGCAAGGAGACATCGTGGCACGCATTTTCCAGCCCGCAACGGATGGCGAGCCTCGTCTTCTGCATGATGTTCTACCTGCCCCTTAAGTTAGAGATTTTCTCTACTTACTTTATATACGTTTAGCTTTGAAAAACTTGCGCTGCCCCTAACTACCAAGTTGATGTACATATTTTTCTCCTTTGCATCAACGTAAACCTTTACTCAAAAGAAACGTACCTTTTGTTTCCATCTATTCAAGTATATGTAGAGACGCACAATCCAAACAATAGACATCCCTAATTACTCTCTCTTGCTAGTAAGGGAATGTAGCTTGGGGGAAAGGCGTCATCGTTGTGCAACTACGGGGACCGTAGGTTCCATTCCTCTTGGTCCTACGATTTTCCACCTTCATGATTTTGCAACATCTATGCTACCATTCAGTTACAAAAAATGGTCACACAAAACAAGAACACGCTCCCACAAACACAAACTCACACACACACCCTCTCTAATCCACGACGCAGCTCACCTTATACTTGTCAGGTTAGCTAACAGAGACACAGAAAGTATCGAAACTAATGTCCTCACCTTTAGCAGGGAGGCTGCGTAGTGACGCAATATCAAAGAACACAATAGGAATCCCAAATTTCTCTCTCTCGTTGGTGTCGGGCCGTAGCTTAGCGGCAAAGCATCTGTTATGGAAGTAGTCTGGGAAGGAGTGGAGTAGCGGATGTGACACGCCCATGACTATTCTTAAGATAACCACTTTTGACCGGAGGGTCAGAGTTCAGAGATTATAGGTCTTAAGAGTTTCAGAATCTAAGAGTTTTCAGAATCTAGGTCTTCTGAGTTGTAGGGTTTTAGAATTTCGGATTTTAAAAGAGTTATGGACTTTTAGAGTCGTATTATTATATTATATAAAGAAATATGGAGAACAGAGATGATCTTGTCTTCTATAGATTATAGTTCTGACTCGATCTACTAGTACTATTCAGTACAGCATCGCATGTTGCACAACCACGGAGACTGTGAGCTCGATAACCCCTGGTCTCACGATTTTCCACCTTCGAAATTTTATAACATCGCTGTTCACGTTCACAATCATAACATAAACCATAAAAATAAGCAAACAACTGACTTGAGATATATTTAAAGTATGAAAAGAATAAATAATGATGGAAATGCTCTGAAACTTGGTACAAGTTTCATTTTCATCGTTTCAAAAAAAACCGATTCAGGTGTGTTCACAATGCGATCACGTAAATAAGTGCATCACGTAGCTAAGGGTCTGAAAATAATAATGAACAATAATAATAATAATGTTTTAAGGAAATTGGCCACCTTTATCGTGATTTATCATGTTTTACGGAGACAAAGCCCCCCTCACTCCCAACTTTTAGGACTAGAAACCCCGCCCTGGAGACGGCTAATATTGCAGACTATGAAGGTAGATAAATCTTGAATGAAAAGATCAGGAGCACTAAGGAGGAAGGCTTTACAAGGCTATTTTTGCAATATTTACTAGGCCATTAAAGGAAAACAGCGAACCACTACAAGTACCTTGTCCTAAATGACCGAAGCGTCCCCCGATTTTTATCTGTGTCATTCCACCTGTGTGAAATAAAAGAGGATAATAGGTACATGAGACAACAATTTGCATCTGATGGTCATTTCCAGCAGCTTTAATCCGAATATCTAACTACTGTCTGTTGACTATAACATCTATTCTACAACCTTCGGTTTTTCGATCTGCTGTGAGTAATTGGCGATCGCCATGACATTCGGAGCAGATGCAACTGAAAGAAGAATATAAGACTTTAGCTTGGGTTTATACACCTTGATAAGGTGCATCTCTACTAACTTATTTACGTAGTTGTGCTGTCAAAAATTGAATGATTCACACAAATCTGGAAATCTTTCACTTCAGCATGTGCAGGTTAATAAAATATAAATGAATGTTCTACAGTTGTAAAGGAAGGGAAGTGAAGACGTCACAAATCAAAAGTTTTAGAAATAGTAAGATTTGACTCCCGATATCTAAAGGCAACCCTGGAATAAGCTGTTTCACAAATACCAGACCTGTAGTGTATATAGTGTTTAAACTAGATGCGTTTGAATCTCAAAAATCTCCGATCAAAACTCTGTTAATATTCCTTGGTTCCTAACGTTAGGAACCGCAGCGAATAGTAAGGTTTTGTTAGACAAAATAAAACTTTGAAAGCAGATATCTCGGTGTTAGGAAAGGGCATTACCCTCAGTCATTGACATTCTTACTAATAAGGCAACATGAAAATTAAGCATTTTCGCCATAATTCAAACAGTTTAAAAATCGCGACGTAGCACTTTCTCCACGCATTTACCAGTTGTTACGCTACGGTCACGTACAACTTCATTGGCAGCAACCATTTCCGTATTCACTTTGAGGTTAAAACCCAGAATCCTCAGCTACTTCCTTGATAAGTTACAACTTCTTGCTAACCGCAGTGGCGGCTTAATTGGGAGGCCGATAGGGCCATGGCCCGAGGCCCAGCACCTGTAGGAGGCCCCGCGCCTCAATACTAAGGAAAAATTATGTGTCTAACTGCCCATATCAATCTCATGGAAGTAAGGAAAACTAGAAACTGTATCAACTGGAAGGAATAAAATGCCTCCGGAACTTTCGCAGTACGATCATGTCTGAACTTCCTTGCAATGCATGACGTCATAGGGCCCCGCAAACGTATTCGGCCCAGGGCGCCGCACCCTTCAAAACCGCCACTGGCTAACCGCCAGTGAGGAAAAAACATACAAACAAGGTCGTTCCTGTTATAACTGAACCATTTTATCTGATATACCTTAAGTCACACAGCACCCACAATTTCTAAATACTGAAAAACAATCTGTTTGAATACCGCTCACATTCAACACTTCAAAATAAGACTTCTTAAGTTCAAAAAGGTTGAAAATTCAGTTAAGTGCAAAAACCATTTTACAAGGAATCTACATGATTAGTGGGGAAAACCCTCAGATTTACTATGGTTCTTTTCCCGTACATATGTTTACATAGTTTGCAAACGACTCTTCCAAGGAGTCTTCATGACCCCTATCAATTAATAAATTTTGGAAAATAATGCTCCCTAACTATTTTAATTCACCAGATTATCCCTGAGATAGGAAAAGAGATAGAGAGTTTAGCATTCACTAACTCCCCTCCCTCCCGGTCTGGGTAGGATTAGATTTTGTTTCCCCGCTGCTTTGAGAAACTCAAAGAACTGCAAGACGTCCGTCGGCACTGAATGTAACAGAATCAAATTCTCGATCAACTTTACTGAATATCAGTATTTCGGACATTTGTTAATTACTTTCGCCTGAAACTCGGAGATCTTTTCGCCACGACTTTCTACTTTCCAGAAATTGAGGAGAGTACAGTCCCCTTTGTACTACTCCGTCTCGTACGTCTTTGGTAAGATTGGTAATGAAACAATCAATCATGTTATCACCTCCTCTGTGTCTAGAGCTGCCACGGCCACCATATCCTCCTCTTTGTCTATTGCTGCCACGGCCACCATATCCTCCTCTTTGTCTATTGCTGCCACGGCCACCATATCCTCCTCTTTGTTTATTGCTGCCACGGCCACCATATCCTCCTCTTTGTCTATTGCTGCCACGGCCACCATATCCTCCAATCTTGCTATTAGGCAATCGAACTGTAAAGAAATAGAGAAAAGTGTACAAGATATGTTGCAAATCTCATCAAATTTCTACTCACTGCCTTGGTAAAAAGCTTCACTATTAAGGTAAAGGATATCTCAAGAAGGACTCATGTCCCCATTATCGGTAATCCATTAGTTATATAATTACCTCCTCCGTGTCCGTAGCTTCCGCGGCCACCATATCCTCCAATCTTGCTATTTGGCAATTTAACTGTAAAAAAATAGACATAAGGGATCGAGAATGTTAAAGCAAGTTTAGACTGTCATTGCTCTAGCCTAATAAACAACTACGGGACTAAAATAAGATGATTATTTGTACAAATCATGGGAAACAAATTATCAATAAATGTGCACAATAGTATGCGAGTACTGCCTTTCAGTGCTAAAGTGTTTTCATACGTTTAGAATCAATAGTAGTACGGTTGATGGGATACGGGTACTTTGTCTAAAATAGGAAAATGCTTGTCGTTATGATTTTGCTATAACAGCTGCTGGCAATTTCATGTTTTCTATCCAATTTCACTATAAGCTTATATTAGACTGTGAAATTGGTTTGATTTAAAATGCACCTTGCTGTTTCAGTCCAAACGAAAGAACTTCTACCTAAATGTAGGATTTGCCCTGAAAATAGTCCATAGTAGGTGGGTCTTTGGTCGTAGTTCCAGTAATTGTAAAGCAAATATGAAGAAAGGTGAATTAAAACAAATACTGCCGTTCGCTGACGAATATCAAAAAAGTGAAAGACACAAAATTTAAATTTCAGAAAACGGCAAGCAAGCAACTTTTAAGAATGAGAAGAATTCCTGCATTGTACAAGTTTACGTTTACTTCTTCCGAATGCTGATTCTTCTCATTTATGTCACTATTAGTTGTTATTACATCATCACTATGCTTTCTTCTCTCCATAAAGTCCAGATTTATAACAAGTATTTAAATATAAAATAGATCAATTAATTTACGTTATTCACTGGTCATTTGAAATGTTATCCTGAAAGATACGATAAAATCATGTCATATTCTAGGCATGCACACCAGGGCAATGTATGGGGCGAAGTCACTTCCGGAAAGCAAATGGGCGCCCCAAATAAACGGGCCTCCAAATCCCCCAAACTTGAACATTCTGGAATAAATACCATGACAATTGTCAATAAAATC
>JAAAKL020016775.1:0-10883 GCA_010016065.2 Carybdea cf. marsupialis auct. non (Linnaeus, 1758) | reverse complement strand
GATCAAGCACAGGTTGTAAAAGTTCAGAGAGCCACTTGGCCATTTCATGTTGCGAGGAGCCAATCATGGAAAGGATACAACAGATCTTTTTCGGTTATCCTTTAATTCTATACTTTTCCCTCCGTATTTGAAGGGCAATCATGAACGCTATTTTGTCCACCGCAGCTTCGCAATTTGAATTTGAAAATACAAGAAACAGCTTGAAACTGGTCGTGACCAGGTTTAAGCCTTATATTGTTCTACCAATTTTGTCCTTCGATGCGCTTAGCAAGGAAGCGAAGGCTTAACGTTAATCGACCCTTATGAAAACGACCTCAAGGAGATGATCGCACGATCAGCTTGAAATGGGAGCTGGATGAGCTTAAGCTACACTTAAGAATACAGACCTAAAGTAGTTCCATAATTACAGTAAAGCCCATTGAAATTAAAACATGAGAATCAAGGGAGACATTAAAGAAAACTAAATTCATGAGTATGAGGCTGTTCTTGATAAAGAGAAAACACGTAGAAGAGGCGGATGCTAAGATAGTAAAAGTTCCAGAAAAATTGCGAGATGGGGAAAGAAAGTAAGAGGGAATATGAGGATGATGTACCGAAAAAAACGACAACATTGATTATTACATATTCCGTATATTTTCCAGTTGATCTTTTAAAAGCTACTAAATTTGTGGTTTGAAAAGAGAAAAGGGCTTTATGTGCGTAGGGAGCACTTGATTTTAATAAGTATTAAATGTTGCAGTGTATCGGTATAACTGACAAGATATGATATCAGCAGTTAGGGATCATAATATAATGTACAAACTGTATACCACCCCCTCCCCTCCTGCGCTCCTTTTTAGCTATTATTTCAAGTAGGGGGGGAAGAACTGCTACGGGTTCATCAATCTACATTCAGGGCTTCTATCCATGTGTGAGAACGGCGAGATGACAATTATTAGAGATAGAAGAGTGTAAAATAGGAACACATGTAGAAAGCAACAAGTAGCAAGGCGAAAGGGCAAAATAAAGAGAGCATCGATATGAAATGGCAAGATATGAAAATTGGTAATTATAATGGTACTTGGGAAAGTGGTTGATTGAGATTCTGATGAGGGAAAACTCATATTACATTTTAGAGATTGCTATAGGAAATATTCACAGCCCTCTGCTGAGATACGATATAACTGTTTAATTCACATAGTCTTAAAGATTAATTAATTAAAATTTCAACTAGAAAAAACATTAATTTTTTTGGTCATTTGGCAATATCATGATTGGTGCTATGTGTTCTTTTTTTAAAGAATGTTCATTTTATCTATTTATCATGCCTTTCATTAAAAAGTAGACCAAATGTGTACAAGTGTTTTCTATGAAACAAAGTACATTAGCTACTGGGTCTCCATACGTTTTGCATGAATAGAAAATGTATACTTCTTTTTTACTGTGCTTTAGAGTAGAGTAGATTCCTGTGTTTATTTATCACTCCTTTTTGTTATTACACGTCAGATTTGCTACGATCAACCGCAAGTTACTATTGCATATCACTGTCATATTTTTAGGGAAAGCAGTAACGAGACTGACGACGTTAAAAATGAACATCTGCTTGCGAAGATTGTAAAAGAGTATCCATTTTTTGATATCGCGAGATGTCATGAGATTCGTCAAATGATTATGAGCATTTTGGAAGAGGAAAACATGGTAAGCCAGACCTTAATGGTTGCAATATGATTGTTTATATGATTTACATCTTGGTTTTTTTAAAGATTATAAGAGGCAAGGTTAAAAGTAATTAAACATAAGGCCTTAAAATGGCCTTCCAGTAAGTTTCACTGATGAAAGTAACAAAGCCCAGAATATGGCGTTTGCGAGGCTGCAGCCAGTTGACAAGTTAAGTCAACGTATAATTAAATTTTGGGAAGTGCGTAACGGTTAAAATCAAGAAATGAGGTTAACAAAAGCGTGAACACATTTATTGGACAAAGGAGCCGTAGATCGTAAAAATACTGCGTAAAATTATGTATTTTGGTATGCATGTACATCCGGATATAGGCCAATTTGTGCAGTAAGCACATACTAACCTTACTGCACACCTCAGTCGTCCATTTTGATATAGTGTAGAACTTGATGCCTGAAAGTGTCAAATATTTAACGTTAAAATTAAAAGTCTATTTTTATACAAGTCAAACCTCATATCATATAAGTATTTGTTCTTTGCAATACTGTACAGAGTTAGTGATTGTCCGCACGTGCCAACAGACTATAGGTTAAACGATTAATTTACATGTTATGAAGGTAACACATGCAATGAAGATGTAATATTGCTATCGAATATTCCAGTGGTATATAAGCAATAGATAGTAGTAAGAACAGAAGTACATGATAATGTCTCCTTCAACAGGAGGCCGTTTTGTCAACATTTTCAACAAGAAGGATTTTCCGGTAGCATTCCAATTGAAAATAAACGATCTTTATTTTGTGATCCATACTATCTCAGGAAACAGAGATATGTTTCCAGTATAAAATATTCTGCATACGTAGAACGTGTAAAGATTGGTAATTTCACTGAAAATATCTTTAAAACTACCACCACTATGGTAAGTTACGTTACATCAAAATTCCCACTTTTTAAAAAATCTTCGTAACTTTCAATTTACGATCATTGATGATTCTGAATCCTTATTGTTCATTGCACATGTGCTCAGGCCTGGATAGGCCCCTTGCTCCTTCTGACATTTCTGTTACATCGAGCCCTGTCCATCTCAGCCTCTTTAGAGTCGGGAGGCAACATCGAATGTCAAATGGAATCTCATCCCTCGATCGTTAAGGTGGCCTTACTCTTGCTTTTGGGTTGTGGAAGTCTTCTTTGAACGCTTTCTGAACACTACCTTCCGGACGTCTAAAAACGTAGCCGAACCAGCACAAGTCTCCTTTTTCTGATGGTATCAATGATGGTTACACCAGCTCCAGTTCCTCTACGAATCTCATTATTGAAGAATTTATGAAAATTTTTAGCATTTTGGCTAACATAATGCATCATCATGTTGTTCAGGAACGCTTTTACGCTTTGATAAAGTAAAGAACATTGGCCGAATGACTGAAAGCTCTTACAACATTTACAAATTACACCATTTTATGCAATCAATGCTTATTCGGTTTTGATGTAAATTGGCTTAGATGTATTTGAAGTATCTGAAAACGTTAAGCGAATTAGTGTTGGGGAACAGTGAATTGAAGAAACGTATTCTAAAGATGGCATGAAGATAACTAAGAGTGAAGGGGCAAAGCTGTAGGAGAGTAATTTTTTACATAAATAGTATGCAAATAAGTATAACTTGAAAAATGTGTATTGCCTCGATGGTTACATCAAACTCGAGACATTTTGAAGTTTCTCGAATTATCTTGTTTATGATCCTGCCTTCCTACAGATTACAATTTTTAGCATGGAGGAAGGATCAGCTGGCCTGGATCAAGCCATTCTAAGTGCTATTCTTAAAGGTGAGCATATGCATATATATTTTTTGTCAAATAGTCCTTGAAAGACATCAGTTCAAGAAAACATTTTTTTGAGATTGGATACAGGATGAGGAATATAAAATAGGACATAAGAAATGAGAAGGATTGAAAGTAGATCGATTACATATCCTTTAATATAAGATGATATAGAGACGATGATGATATACAAGTACATATAACATTTTGGATAAACAAGGTGCTTTTCCTATAATTAGTATTTGCAACTACGTGTACCAGACTTAAGTCTTTTTAAGCAACGGTTTGAAACGTGTTTGAAAGGTGAGGGTATTTGTGTGATTGCAAATATGTATGCACGTATATATTTGAATGTATGTACTTTTGGAGGCATGCATCTATGTGTGTATGTATGTACTTGTAGGTATGAGGTTAAACTGCTCGTGTGGAAAGTGTAAGGATTTTGAGAAGTGTAAAGCTACACCTTAGCCACTATTTGTTCCCAAGATCTGCTTTGACCCTGAGCAGTAGCACCTAATAGAGTCACAGGCATTGGTTATAGATCAGTAATGAATAGTGCTAATACTCACAATGATGACAAAAGATCTAGGAGAGTGATCTCCAAATTCCAACAACACTTCTGTTTGTGATCACAGATGACGTTACTATTTGTAAACAAACAAAGTCACGGCATATGAACTCTTATGCCCCTTATGAATCCCAGCAGAACATGTTTTTCTATGCCATAAGCTCTCAAGGCGTGACCAAGGTTTCCTTATTATCTCCTGCTTACTGTTTTCAACAGTTCTCTCGCTAATCTCGCTATTCGCCATACGTAGTTTGTTCTTTTTGCTGTCAATGGGATCCTCAGCATTCTCCTTACAAACCCCATTCTTGCCGCCTCAGATCTCTTCCTCATATATTTATTAATATTCCAGCTTTCACATCGATAAAAAATAAATGACCACACGTAGCCCTTCAACAGTCTATGCCGGAGCCCGATTTTGAGACTCGTGTTAACATTTTTCTCGTTATCTCAACATTAGCCTTTGCCATCTCTATTCGGGACTTCCATCTTCATTAACCAGAATTCCAATATGCCTGAATGAGTTGACTTGATTCACTGTCTTCCCATTGATGTTGACCTCCACTCTCAGTTGTTCTGTCCGTTTGGTTACGCCCATCACTTCCATTTTCCCAATGTTGCCTTTCAGCCCAATTCTTCTGCACTCTACATCCAGTTTATACACCAGACTCTGAAGTTTGTTCTCGAAGTCTGCTATCAACACTACATCATTCGCATACGTAATATTTTTTATATTGACTCTTTCTATTTTAACACTTTCCAGTTAGAACAAGTCCGGGGACATGAAACACCCCTGTCTCACTCCTCACTCTTTTTAATCCAGCCTTCTGCTGCCAGTATAGATTCGACATCAATCTTCTGTCAGCGGTGTCAGTGTCTAACCACTTCAACCTCTTCACCATGTCTAGGTCTATCAAATACTTTTTCCAAATCATCAAATCATAGATGAAAATCTTTCTTCTTTTCGATTGTTCTCCCTCAATACAAAAATTGCATTGTTTGACTTTTTTCCCTTCCTAAAACAAAGGTGTACTTCATCTACCGTATATTTATCTTATTCTTTAATCTTTCGTCTATCACCTTCAAAACTATCTTTGCAACCTGTTGCGCAATTGTTATCGTTTTGTACTCTCTAATTTTTTTGAGATAACAAAGAATTCTATCTCCCTCCATCTTCTACCCTAAATATCCAGTTTCATATATTTTATACACCAGGTCAGAGATTATTATTATAGCAAACTCTCCTGCTGCTTCTATCATCTCCATCACCATACCATCACCACCCGCCGCCTTTCTCCTCTTCATCTTAATCACAGATTGTTCAGCCTAGCGTCTTAGAATGAAAGGCTTTAGCTCACAGACTTCATAGGTAGGTTTGTACCCTCTCTGATCTCCGCAAATTTCCAAAGTTTTTATGTTTAATAACTGTACACGTACTCGTTATCTTCTTGCCTGTCCTTCCTCTATTTTCTTCTGCCATCGGCCAAGAATTTGTTCGCTTAGATTGGCCCACCTCCCAGCATTTCTCCCCCAACCAATCTGCTTTCCCCTCTCTACACATTTGTTTGATTCTTCTGTCCAGCTCCCTATATCCGTCCAGCTCTCTATATCCATCCACCGAGACATTTTCCATTTTCCGCTTTTTCTCCATCAGATCTAAGATTTCTCCCGTCATCCAGGCCTTCCTTAACTGAACTAGATCTCATGGTAAACGTTCTTACAATGCAATAGATCATTTATTTTTGCCCAAAACAAACAAGAGACAAAAGTGTAGAATATCGAAGAACTCAAGAACTTGATTAAACTCATTAAGCGGGAAAAAATTCGTATTTTAGTAGTTGCGCCTCTCATCAGAAGGTCACGAAACATGTTTGTCCTGTGTGAAAATGTGTGGTAAACACCAACGGTTTCTCGAATCGGAACACAGGATTCCGACCAGACTCTCGTCACCCTTTTCAATAAAGTCTTCTGGTTTTCTCATGTAAACTAGTATCTCTATGTCCCACTGAGACAAACAGTTGTGACAATCTGCACCCAATTCCGACTTCATTTACGTTTATAACGACATGCCTTTATTTGCCTCGACGCACTCTTAAACATCTTTACCAGTTTTACTCCCCCGAAGCTTTTATATTTTCCTCTTAAACACCCCTTCCCCCGATCTTTTTCATAGCCTCTTCCTCTACTCTACTTGTTCACGTCACTCTTTTATTCTCATATCTGCAATTCATCTGTTAATGGGTTAACTTTATTGTATCATATTTAAATACTAAAGAGCTTAAAAATTGTTTCACGCCATCTCCCAGGACCACCCTTGCTTACCATTTTTTGACGAAATACAGAAAGAATAATGTTTTACCGCTAACTTTCTTACTCCACAGGCAAGCAGGATTCTTGTTAAAAGAGTTCGTAAGTTTGAAAAAAGGCTTATTAGATGACACGTTTCGCTAGAATGCATTTGCATGCTGGCAAAAATATGGAAAATTAAAAATTATAAAGTTATGGCATTACATAAGCTGTTTTGAGATTGAAAAGTTATGTAAGGAGCGTCAATGTATTAAGTACTTCATAATCAGAAATACATTGCTTTAATTACTTTGTAGCTAGGGGAACAAGTACTGAGTATCAGCTTAAGCTTGCATTAGATTGGGATCATGCAGAGCTAGCACGTAGCGAAATATTCCTTCGCAGCAAGATAAAGGTAAGTAACCGTCTTCTTGCAGTGGCACTCAATCTATTACCCCATCCGTATAGGAGATATCAAATGTTTGTCCAGTTTGCCCTAGTTAGCACATAAAAAGCCTGGCTCCATTAAATTGCAAGAGGGTCGCAGACTGATTGCTGCCTCACTTCCAGCTCGAAGTTTTCGATCAATCTGCAAGAGTTGTTAAATGTGTAACTTATTGACTGTTTTATTGAACCTTTTTATTGGGTGGCGGTGTGTTTGATCATGTGGCTTGCTTTGAAAGCCACAGACCCAGGTCCAATTCCAGCCCTAAGAAACATCAAGTCCAGTGGGAGTAAGTATGCCCTTATATCCCCTTTTAGCACATCTCCACTACTCGTTATAATTCAACTTCCATTGTGTGAGATTATCGAGTGTCGGCATTAAGTCGTAGATAGGCTTGACAAGAAATTAAAGAAGAATAAGAGAATCCAAAAGGGTTGTACCAAGCTGAGCGCAGTTCAGGATCAAAAAATGATACATGGACTGATGTTCAAAATACTAAACATTAGACAAGAAATCAAGCTAAGCGGAAAAGTAACACTAATTTTTTTAAAGATGAGAAATGCTGTTCTGGTTTTCTCCTGACCCTAAATCTCCTTGCTGTTGATAGTCATCTCCACGACGTGCTCCACTCTAGCAAAGACATGGCCCAAAGTGGGCACATTGCTCCATATGCAGGTACCATTTCTTGCTGCAGATTTATTTTTGCTAAGTCAGCTGCATTCATTTATACTACTTATCAGGAACGGCTTAAAGGTCTAACATATGGGAAGCGACACTAGTGGAAGTTATAACGAAACAAAAGAGTTAGGTTGATGGTGGTAGTGAGAATTCGGGATCGACTTCCCGGATTGTCAACAGAAATATTGCTTTATTTATTACAGTGGTTTAATCGGTTTTTTCGGTGTGGGAGATCCCGGCTTCGCTCCCCGCTAGCAACTTGTGCAGACACACTAGCAACCATGAAATACATAGATAACAGTCAATAAACAAGAAATACATACGGTGCTGACAGGCATCGAACCCATGAACTGATTTTGCTTTCGCTATCATATTTACAGAGGCAGGAAATGGAAGAGACAATGATGACAGCTCTCTGCGAAGACAAAGTCCAGTTTGTAGAATTATTTATTGAGAAAGGAGTAGATCTCAACACATTTCTGACGGCAAAGAGGCTGGAGAAGCTTTACAACACGGTGCGTAAAATCTATTAAATATATCAATGTAGACAACTTTCACTATAAATTTAGCATCTGGTATAAGAGATCAAATTTGTATCATAGCTTCTCATCAAGGGCTTTTTCCTAGACTTTAAAGATGAGTGGGCATAACTCCAAGAACACTGATTTTAGATTCTTAAAGAAATCATTAGAATTGTATCATCATAAATAGCAAATAAATTTCTCTAACATCTATCTCTCGCATCTACATCTAGTTTTATAGCTTCTTTCTGTTATAAGCTGTCACTGGGATGAAGGGTTACAGATTTGATTAATAAGAGTACCATACACGCAAAATATCTAAAGTGCATTTATTGTACATATTACAATAAAAGCAATGTAAATGTTTCAAAAAGCTATCAAAATGCTGAATGATTGACGCTACTCTTTTTAAGTTGTTGTGACGATTCGTAACAGGGGCTTACTAGGTTCTAGGTCATATTTATGGTACTTGCTTTTTGAACACTTGTAACTAAAGTATTAAAATGGATAGGGTATCTAAGCTTTTTAGTAGCTCTAGGAAGTACGTCTGTTTATGGGATAGAATTTGACAACACCGAACAGAGAAACCTAAATAGTACTTTCGCACTACTAAACAATGTGTCATTAAAATGTCCTTATAAATCAAGTTTTAACATGAGCTGATGTTCTTTGTTTAGAAGATACTAAACTAAGAAATTCGTCAAAACATGTTTTCACTTACCATGGTCTCTCTGCCGTTATTTCTTTCTTAGACGGAAAATTTTATGTCTATTATCTGCAGGGTGTACGCAGCTGGAGCTCCCTAGCAAAACTTTGCACATGTAGTAGGCTTAAATCTTACTAACTTTTATTCTTCCTGTCATCAATTAGCGATATTTTGATGTTTCAATTTTTGGGAGATCTGCTCAAATTTTAGATTTGAAAAGCTGTAGTGAGATCAAAGTTTGAACGAAAACGGAACTGCCAACCTCTATTTTTGGGGTTAAATATCCCAAAGAATGTTTTGATCCCTTTGTTTATAATATACTTTATACAAGTTTATAAATTTCAAAGATTTCCATAGAAAAAGATGAATTTGAAGACAAAATTGAAAATTACACAAAATTTGCCAGCATCACATGGTGACCAGTTAAGACAGACGACATTAGTGTACAATAAAGCCCATATCTTATGACAGCTCCGATATTGAATTTTTTTGATCGTTTTAGTGGAAAAGAATAGTACTAATAGAGCGCTAAGTGTTAGTATCGTGGTATCTTACGAAGTTACTTAGGCAGGCTCTAAAAGCCTCTCTCCCAACAAGCAATTGTCCGACCGAGAAAATAGGGTGAAATAAGTCTGGATAATTAGATACATGGTCTCTCTTCAAGAGACATTTCAAATAGCTTGATTATTATTGATTATTATTTACATCCATTTTTCCTGTAATCATATTTTTTAGGTATCAGTAATGATTTTCATAAACGGCAGACTGCTTGCTAGTGAATAGCAAAGAGGTGTCAGAAAGCTGAGCACTTTTTCAGAGGCAACAGCATCTTCTATGTCTGTCCTTGTCACCTAACAAAATACTACCTTTCTTGAGATTTACGTATATTTAATTTTACTGCTGTGTTCAGTATCTTATAAAAAGATCTCAGAAATCTATGCTCCGCTAGTTCTTGTTTCAACTTTCAAGAGGTTTTAAGGAGGAAATTAATTTCAAAGTTGTTTAATTGGTTTCTTTAGTGTAAGCATAATGTATTAAAAGGATCTTAATGGCTACTGGAAATATTTGCCAAATTTTTCTTACAGATTTTCAATATGATTTGATGTCTTACAATCGATTTCTTCTTTCCATAGTGTATCATAGTTGAAGGTTGTGATAACTATTTCAAGTTGTCTTTGGTAACAACAATTTAATGGCATGTCATTTTCCAGCTTTAGCTCTGTTTAAGATAAAAGTCAATAATCTACATGTTGTGACTCCGAAATGTTGTTGAATTGTTGTGACTTTGGAATCAATTTGAATTCCTTTGTGTTGTGGTCATTTGATGATTAATTAGTAAGATCCATAATTTCACTCGATTTGTCTAAACGTGTTTCATACTACGATCGTTTGGCTATGTCTGTTACCAAATGATATATTACCCGAGTCGATATGAACAACTAGTCTATCAGAACACTGAGTCGTTCTGAACTAAGAGTTGTTCTGAACACAAAGTCGATCTGAACACTGAGTCGTTCTGAACTAAGAGTTGTTCTGAACACAAAGTCGATCTGAACACCGAGTAGATCTGAATACCGACCCGATCTGAAGTAAGAGTCGCTTTGAACTAAGTGTCGTTCAGAACACCAAGTTGATCAGAACACTGAATTGATTTGAACTCCGAGTCGATCTAAGCACCGAGTTGATCTGAGCACCGAGTTGATCTGAGCACCGAGTCGATTTGAACAAAGAGTCGATATCCCCTACAATGATTAAGGTTTACCTTTTGACAATTCTTAGAATGCTCAAAAGAGGTAGATTCTAATTATATAATTGTATCTTCTTAGTCCGGCACGAACATATATAATGAGGCTTTCCTGTTATGTAAAAGCGGCTAGAAATCATGCATAATTTTCGCTAAAATCCATAAAATTGTCTTATTAATAAGATTATTTCACGATATATACACTTTCCATATTAAAATGTCTATATTTTTCACATTTCTTTAAATAATACATTCCTTATACTACCGTTTTTTATAGAGAGCGAAGATGTGCAATAGCATGCTGACAGAGTTATTTACGAAGGAAAGGGTTAAGTACAAAACTAACGATTTCAATGCCGTAACCACGAAATAATTATTGGGGGGGCTAAACCGGGGCTTTCCATTTCCCATGGGCATGGCCGAGAAAGGATGGTTTGCCTATGCAATGCTTTAAAATTGCCTTGTATTTT
>JAAAKL020016774.1:0-10883 GCA_010016065.2 Carybdea cf. marsupialis auct. non (Linnaeus, 1758) | reverse complement strand
TGAATTGTGGACAATAAAAGTCCAGGATAGAAATGAGATCAACGCGTTGGAGATGTGGTGTTACCAGCAGCTCCTAAGAGCTTCTTCGAGAGACAGAAAGTCCAACGAATGGGTGCTCAAGCAGGCTAAAACCACACTGAGACTGCTGCAGGACATCATGCAAAGGAAGCTGGCATACTTCGGCCACAAGATGAGGAGGCCATGTTTAGAAAAGACAATGATCACAGGCAGAGTAGAAAGAGTCAGAGGAAGAGGCAGACCACCAAGGAGAAGGTTAGATGACATCGTGGAAAGTACGGGCTGTACACTGGAGACATTTATGAGGATGACAGAGGATAAAGAAGCATGGAGAGCTCTCATCAGGGTCACACCGGCACTTCCTGTGCAACGTAAAAAAGGTAGATAGATAAATAAATACGGAGAACAGAGATGATCTTATCTTATATAGACTCCATCTACTAGTATTATTCATTACAGAAATGGTGCCGAGATGACCCGATATGACTGAACTAAGGAAAAAGGTTCAAGAAGTGGACACAAGGCCTTTATTATATAAGACTTTTAATTTAATAGATTTGATCTTACCTGTTGATGGAGCTACGCCGGACAAACCCACTATTCACAAGCTTTTAGTACACAGAAAATGCTTGGAAGATCTGCTCTCTGACTTAATGCACTCATTTGGGACTTAAGAAAGGAGGAGGACATCGAGCCGAACGTTTGCACTGCTTTGGAATACAAGTCCAAGGTCCAGGATAAAATCTTTACGATCGACAGTGTTACAACTGCAGGCGCAGAAGCATGCCCACCGGCGTTGAACACCAGTATTTCTTCTTCTCGATCTACCAGTCACAAGGTAAGATTGCCCAAATAAACCTTACCGAAGTTTTATGGGAATCCTGTCAGAATGGATTACGTTTTGGGATTCGTTTCTATATGCCGTTCATAGTAACGAAGGTCTGGCTTCCATCGATAGGTTTCAATATCTACGTGCTGATTTGGATGGGACTGCCCTGGAAACAATTGCAGGCTTATCACTTTCCAATACAAACCATCATGAAGCGATCAAGTTTTTGTATGACCGCTTTGGGCACAAACAATTGCTTATTTCTTCTTATATCGAGAGTTTAATTCAAGTGCCGGTCGTTAAGTCCTTACGTCACATTGTAGCATTACGAACTTTGTTAGATAAAGCAGAGTCGACTGTTCGTAGTCTGACTGGTATTGGTACCACGATTGACAGTTTTGGGACGTTTGTGGCCCCAGTGCTCATGAGTAAAATACCTGAAGATATTTAATTATCAACTACTCAGGGTAGTCCAGATCAGATTTGGGATTTAGAAGAAATTACAAATCGTTTCAGGCAAGAAGTTCAGCTTCGAGAAAAATGTCTCACTGTGCCTGTAGGGCAAACCACTGCTGCCGTTAGGTGGCCACGCCCAGAGGAACCCACAACTACCGCAGTGTTCAATTCAGGTACGAACTCTGATAATCCCCCTGGTTATGTTTGTTCTTGTCTTTTCTGTAAGGGTGAGCACTTTGCCCATCAATGTAGTGTTGCATCGAAAATTGAAGGACGCCGAAATATACTTCTTTCGAAAGGAAAGTGTTTTGTTTGTCTAAAAAGCGGGTATATGGGAGAGAATTGTCCATCATCGTATACTTGTCGCAGATGTAACAATAAGCATCATGGCCACAAATTTTGAACCACTGAACAAGAGCCTATCTTGATGATAATATGAATCAGGAAATTGACAGGGAAATGAAGCGGTGTCCCACAGAGGAATTTTCAGATGTTCCAGTTAATGTGAATTGTACTTCACAATGCCAAGAAGTCTCTATGTACTTTTAAGAGTTCGATAGAATACTTATATCCTTTAGAGTTAAGCGTGGATACTTGTAAAGGTGTAGAAAAGGACGCAGTACAGTTAGATCAAGTCAAAGTCAAGTTTTAGTATTTTTACTGTTTTATACCCGCTGAGGGATTAAATGTAGTGGTCAGAGAACTCTTCTAGGAATAAATGCACAACATAAGATGATGAACTAACGTCTACCCCATGTAGTTTCACTATCCTGTTTGATCTATCTTAGTGAGGCAATTCATTACAACAAGCACGTCGTCACGGCAGTGAACGTGCCCTGGGGGGTATCATTAAGTAAGAGGGGCCAAGAACATACGATATTGCCTTTGCCTCTTCAATCAAAGCTCTTAATTGGCATATTCGAAGGGAATGTGATGACGTCACAAAGAAACATTTCACGTTATGCCCTGTTGGATGCCTGTGCTCTCAAATTAAGCTAATGATAAATTGTCTTTCGTAGGTTTATGTCTTTTATGTCAAACCAGTTCAGCATATAGATTTTGGCTCCAGGTTTGTTACTGAAGCAGAAGAACGTATTTCGTCCTGGGGCTCGTCCAGTGAAGCAAGGAACACTGTCAACGACATCAAGGGGAAATGCACCATATTTCTTAAGACTGTAACTCCTGAAGTAGAATGCAGACTTCTACTGACAAAAATGTGTTCAAGGGATTGGACTGCTTTCATTCAAACAATGTTTTGAGCCAGACGGCACGCTTGCTCTTTTCTGAGCTTCCGTTTGCCCATCTGAGAACTGAAAACGAGGATGAAATTGAAGAACAATACAGGCAAATGCAGTTTATCAATTGGATTGAAGAAGGAGTCTTCAATGAGAAGATCCCTATGGATACAGTAGAATTCTTGTCAGGAGTTCAAGAAAATCAGACATCTTCTAGTAACAAGCCATGTAAAAGTCTTGCTGAATATGTGCTGTCATGTTTATGTTTACCTGTCAGCAATGCAGTTGCAGAAAGAGCTTTTTCGTTCATAACGTGTTTGAAAACAAAGCAGGTACTTTTTTACGTGTTAGTTATATCATAGCCTCGGTTTCATTATCTCACTTTCGTTTCCTGTACGTAATTAGTCATTTCCTTTTGTAAATCAATTGTTCTTTGTTAGTCCTCTGTTTTGGCCTCAAGATATAAGATTTGATCTTACTTAACTTGAGTTCAGATGAGTGTTGCTTTCGCTCTCTTTCTACGATTATGCGTCTATTTCGAGTTTAGTTTCTCCTACAGAATGCAACTTGTGAGAATCAGAGCAAATTGAACATTTGAGAGCCAACGCTACAAAGATCTAACTGTCACAGAAAATATGCTTGCACTATTTAACAGCAAACAAATGTTTTCATCAAATGACAATGATGAAGATGATATTGGGGAGGCCTTTGACACTATATGTAGCGTGTACTTTCTACTTCTATATTAACTTATTTAACTGATTTATTATTCATTTAATAACTATGATTTCAACTTCGGTTTAAAAAGCTTGCTTTGTTAGGTGTTGGGTGAAAAGAAGGTATGTTTTCATGAAATATAAACCTCGTTTTCATTACATCATAATTCTGTTGTTTTATAACCTCGTTTTCAAATTTGGATTAATCTGGATTTTTGCTGCACATGGTCTGGCAACCCTGTATACCACATATAAAAAATCAACTCGCGGGAAGTCTTATATGGTTGCAGTTGTTATCATATATTTCCTTGAAGGCTCTGAATTAGTGTTTTATTTGGATATTCTCATGCCTAGTTTACAGAAATATTCAAAGGTAAGTGAGATTTCGGTCAAGGTGTAAAGAGCAATTTAACTCTACTGTGAATGATATTTTATAACTCAGAGTTCAATCAGCCTTGTCGAGTGTTATTACACGTGTTATTTATATCTGTGTCCAACATCTGTTAAGCAGAAGGACGTTCAGTTTCCGGTCTACGAATATTCCTAAACGTTCCTATTTCGTAAAACCGCGAATTTTTACCACACACTTTGACATGCAGTGAACATCTTTCGCGGTAGTCTGATCAGCAGCCAGTGCGAAAGTAAGGGTGTTTTTTTTTATCAGGATAGGTACACAGTATCTTACTGCTTATTGTGTTCAGTCACACACTTGAAGTCTGAGAGATTCTGCACTTTTGTCTCTTTTTCACATTTGGGAAAAGGTATGGTCAATGGTACCGTTAGAACTTTTCCCCTAAGGTGCAGCTTCTTTTGAGGGAAAGGGCTAGGTTCATTGCCCTTTCAATGTCTTGGAAGCGTCATTCGGCTCGCCTACTGTGGGGTATCAGGTCCTTACACGGCCGTTTTGTGTCGAGTGGAACGTAACAGTTCTCCTCGAATATCAAAAGCAGGATTGTATAAAAGTTACAGAGCAGTGGTTTCCAGTGGCGCCGAGAGGGGAGGGGAGCCGGGCAATCAAGATGGTAGCATCATAAGGTACAGAAGTTCTCGCGCGAAATGAATAACAATACAGAAAGTGAACAAACGCTCGGAAGAGAATGAAAAATCTGCGAACTTCTTCTGCAGCAATTTTAGTCAAGGGCAAATACTTTCAGTGAAAATATATCGTAATCTGATACCGGGCATGCAATGCTAAACACAACATGTGTTGACAAACGAATAGCGTTAAGATAGTCACGAGACGACTGGGTGAATGTCCGTCTGCAGTTTCTCGAAGATCCTATCAGGAATGTGCTGTTCAGTCGAGTTTTTGTTTAGATCTTGGAAAATTAGAGGTTGACATTCTCTTCGAGGATGATTTTTGCGTATGACTCAGTTGTACAACCGATGTGTTGAAGCAGATGTTCTCAAAGACACCTATCGGGTATTTGAACCACCGTTATTACAGAATCTGAAGGAATAGTAAGGTGACTATGTTTTTTTAAGTTACACAGAGACTTGTGACTCTCACGCTGTGATGTACTGTCCATCGCGCCTATCAACTCTGGTAGAGAAAGCGAGGTACCACACTTGACTGTTGCCGTGTCTAATACTACGTCGAGCGTTGAAGCCAGCTTCGTAGAACAGAACATTGTCTCTCCGTTATCTTAAGGATATTAGCATTTCAACTGTTTCCTGCTGGCTTAGTGTTAGTAGGCCCTACTTGGATAGTGTCAGAAACTTCATCATGGACTACACAATGCGCAGAAGCTGGAGCCTCAATAAGATTTCTCTGCGAAAGGGAACGAAGAGCCCATTTATGTTGAAGAGCGTTAGGATTATTGTTCCAGCCCATTCGATTTCTAACGTTTACCGAAGACAACTTTCAGATGATACTACCAAAAGCTTTGTGTACAATAGTAGTCCTAACTTTGCTTGTTGAGAAGATTTACTACAAATGTTGGATAGATGGAGCAGATATACGGAATCCGACCAAGAAGGTCTTTCTTGGCCCTCCGATAAGTGGACAAACTTTTGCTCTTTTCGGCTTTTTTAGGTAATCAGTCACTTTGTTGACGTTTAGGTTTCAACATCGGAATTGTTTTCCCGTGCGATAGGAGACTTAGGACCCTTGTCAATCTTACTTTAGAGTTCAGAATGTCAAAGAGTTTGTCGATTATACTGATCAATACAGTTGTACCCTCAGAACCTGGAAACTCTTGTTTTCTAACTTGCATTGTATAGGTTTTTATGAAAGGGGTAAAGCGAGGTAAGATTACGTTTGCATCTATTCATGGAACTAAGGATGCTTTTCCTAAATTTGGCTGTCAAAGTTGAACACTACAGTTTACAAAGTTTTTGTCGCGTTACTAGTTTATTTTTGCATTTTGATGAGAGGAAGTGGGTGAAATCACTAATGTGAGGTCACAAGCTATCGGTTTTATTACTGCAGATACGTGCACTTGATCAGACATACACGCAGAGAAGTAATAGTTATGTATGTACATTGAACCAGTAAATTAGGCATGTACTCGGTATTTGCTCCGGTCTACCATAAGCAAATGGAAAAGTTTGTCAATCCACTTGTCAGTATTCATATAGATATAGATATTCTCTCTGTATATATAGGTATATATTCATACAGCTCTATTTTACCTATCTTGTCTCTTTTGTAAGTTACGAAGCGTTGTTGAGTATCGAAATATTCATTAAGCATAAGGGAGGACCGTGAACCTTTTTGTTTGAGACCCATCCTTGACTTCCTCCCATGTTTTCTTCGGTCTTCCTCTGCCGATGTTTCCTGTCACCTCGATTGTTCGGCATCTATTTGCCCAAGCATTCTTGTCCATTCTCTCCACATGACCAAACCAACGAAGCTTCCTATTCTGCATACAGCTGCAAATACTGTCCCAACTCAATCTCCTTCTGAGTTCATTAGAACTGAGTCTGTCCTTCAGACTTACGTTGCACATCCATCTTCTCATTCTCATGTCATTCCGCTCCATGCGACTGACATCTTCAGTTTTCACTGGCCAAGTTTCACTGTCATACATCATTGTGTTACGTACACATGCCTGATAGACTTTATCTTTGCTAGGTAATGGCAGAGCTTTGCTGGTTAACAATGGCATCAGCTCTCTGAACGCACTCCATCCACTGTTAGCACATGCTGTTACACTTGCACCAGCTCCTCACTCAGCTCCAAGGGCGTCACCAAGGTAGCAAAACTTTTGGACAACTTCAATTTCCTCAGCCTCCAAATGCACTTTTCATATATCCAAGTCACAGGTTGCCTCTCCCTCTGTGCACCTCTTCTTGCTAAAATGGTTACTTTCTGTCAGTATGCCTTTTATTCCACTGCACCCTTTATGTACCCAGTGCTTGCAAGTACCACAATAAATTGAGTTGCTCCTAACTCCCCTCCCACAGACTTAACAGGGAAACTTTCCTTTTTCCAATGGCTTTCCTAAATCGTGACCACTGACCATCACTTTTGTCTTTCCCATGTTCACTCTCAAACCTTTACCTTCCAAACCCTTCTTCCAAGTCTCTTACCTATCAAGTAGACCATCCAATATCTCACTGGAGAGAACCAGGTCATCTGCATAGAGCAGTTCCCTCGGGCAACCCTTTTGAAACTCTATTGACAGTGCTTCCAAAACACAAATATAAAGCAGTGGACTTAGTACAGATATGCAGCACGGCTGGAGTGTGGAGCTGCTTACAAGAGATGGCTGAAGGAGTCGCAGATTGAGATGTGATCACCATACGAAACTATTACTACTAGTACGGATCCCTGATGAACTCCTACTCCCACACCAAAACTATCAGTATAGGTACTGTTGACCCTTACCCTTAGCATTTCTGTACATTGCCTGAACAACCTTAATCAGCGATTCACTTACTCCTAGTTTCCGTAACGCCCAACAAACAACTTCTCTTGGCACTCTGACAAAGGAATATTTCAAATCCACAAAGGCAAAGTACAGCTTCTTGTTCTTCCCGAGGTACTTCTCTTGCATTTGTCGAGTGTTAGGGTTAAAAACAGCATCATTAGTTCCTTGTATAAAACCAAATTGCACGTCATCAATGTTTATTTCACTTCTGATTTGTTTTTCCGCAACTCTTTCAACTACTTTCAGGACTTGGTCCATCAGCTTTAATCCTCTGCAATTATCTCTTTCTAGAGCTTCTTCTTTTCCTTTGTAACAATTTATAATTGTACTTGTTTCCCAGTCCTCAGGAATGACACCACCTTTTATGATCTGATTTGAAAGATTAGTGATCATCTCTATACCTCTCTCTCCTGCAGCTTTGACCATCTCTGCCACAACTCCTGAAGGCTGCTTTGCTTTTCGTCATTTTCTTTACTGCTTCCGTCATCATTTCTTTCTCAATAAGAACGGCTGGTATCCCCATTGTTTCATCCTGAGTGCTGCTAGCATAAAATTCGTCTCAGTACTGACAAGATTAGAATGGCCATGTCCTACTTTACAAAGTATTTTCTTACTATTGATAACAATGCCATTTGCACTGGACATATGAAGTAATGGGACCCTAAGTCGTCTGTTTGAAAATATACTTTAAGGAGTCATCCTTTAGTTCAGTCAAGGAAGATTGAACGGCACTATAAATGTAGTTTCTTTAAAACCAGTCATGGGAAGTGGTCTGTGGTAGTTTTGATGCCATTTTGTTACCAAGAAGACCACAGGCATGACTAGCCTTGCAAAATAAGCAGTGGCTCAGGGTGTGTATTCTTTCATCAAATTAGTAAAAGCTTGTGGGGTAGATGTGATGTTTAAGACCCATTTGTCTTTAGAAAATCTAAAAAGATTCCTGATATCAACCAGGAGAACACTTTGTAATTTATTCAGAGAGCATTCGAGACACCAATGTATGAAGGAATGGAATTTTCACTCTGTATTTTCTAAAGCTCATTTGGCAGAGGCCTGAATGGGAATAAGGCATCATTTGAGACTTTGAATTGTCAAATAGTTATTAGCAATGTAAAGGATCAATTGGATTCTATTATAACTATACACTTACTATAAGTCATAGTGCAGTGATGATATATCATTGATTAAATTTGGGGGACTAGACTTTTCTTTTGAGAAAACCTCTTGATGAGGTCTTCAAGTATTTGAACAGGCTTGACTGTTGTGGGCTTTTTCTGCAAGGCTGGTCATGGCTTTAGTGCAGCATTGTGATCCGAAACATATGGTCAATCTACAAAATGTGCTCTTCTATAAGATACTATTTTCTTGTGAGTTGAAAGAAAGACGAAAGCTATGCTGAAAGTGACATAGAGCACACAAGTACTGAGAAAGAACTAGAAGGGGAAACTCTTAAAATCAGACACAATACTAAAATTCTACTTCAGTTTTAGGTTTTGAAGACATGACCTATACATAAAATGAGCATAGATTTACACATCTATTTTCAAAGCATCTCTTAGCTCTGGGACTAAAATTACTGTAGTATCCATATCATGTAAATCAACTCGTTTTATTATAATATCAGTAGGTCAACATTTCTATTCTGAAAGATTATGGTTACCGGATGTAAGAAGGCCTATGTAATAGGCATGCATCGTGATGTACAAAAACCATGCTGTCTGTAATACAAGCGGTTGCTTGCAAGAAAAACAACTTTGAAGATTGCAAAGCATTATTTAGATAAATAAAACTCCATTATTTCTACATTCATAAGCCCAAATATTGATGAATACTTTGCGTTTGTATACATTTATAGAGTGCTAGCTTGCATTTATGCTTATAAGCAGCTTTCAATGTGCCTTCCATATCAGATAATATACATTCAATTTCATTGCAATGAAAGAAACTTAACCCCTGTCACCTTCTATATCTAATACACAATACAGAGTATATGCAAGTAGTGTATATCAATTTCAGATACTTTAATAAGACTAACTCATTGGAACTGTAAGCATAGATATGTCAGTAAATTTTCTTTTGCAGCAAATTTAAACTTATCTATGCACTGTAAAAAAGGAATATGGGGAAATTTATGAAGGAAGGCAAGTGGATTAATGCAAAGGCCACTAAGAAAAGAGAAATAGCCAGCAGAAGCGTATGAAATACAACATCTGGAAAGCAAAAATGATGAGGTGTTTTATGATATAAACAAGGGATGATGCTCATCTTGCAGACAGTTCCACCAGATTCGAACAGGAGCCTCTACTTTAATATGTGTTAAGAAGATTTTCTTTTTGTATTTCACTGTTGTAAAACCACAACAGTATGCTCGTAACAATAGCCTGCTTTAAGGCAACAAAAGCATCCTGTACATCTTGTGACCAGAAAAAAGAAACATCCTTACAAGTTAAAGCATGTAACAGCTCAGCAAGATAAGCAAAATTATGTACAGGTGAACGATGAAACTGAGCTAACCCGAGAAACGAAAAAAAAATGCAACAGATCTGTTGGGGCCAGAGCATTAAAGGACTGTTTTCAATTGACTTTTGTCCATGACCATGACCTGGACCAGGACCAGGACCATGACCAAACCGAGCTAGTTCCCAATCTCCTGTGGTCAAGACCACAACAATTGAAAAGGCATGTTTTGAACACTTCCCTTAAATCACGATCAATTGACGGAGAGCAGAAAAGTTCACGAGATTGCAATATCGCAAACACAACATGCTAGGGAGGAGAATTTTAGGAGAAGTCGCGATAGTTGCAGAGTTAAGCACAAGGAAATGTGAAACAGACTATGCTTTAATGTTGGGCCGCAAGCGTCGCGATGTACAATTTACCTGAAATAATAAAGTCTAACCTGAATTTTTCATCATTGTGGACGATGAAAGTAAAGGGATAATAGGTTTACCATAAGAAACATAATCTTTTGGGTGGAATGTCAAAAGAGCCTTAGCTTACAAGCATATTTTTCTTTTAAAAAAAGTCATCACTTGGGACTTTTTCTTAACCACCTCAAGTATTATGTTTTTACTTCTTCTCTCTGAGAATTTAAAGCCTCTGACTATAAAACCCTTGAACATACTAAAGCACTTCACAAGAAAACAAGTTAGCATCAAATCTGTCCTGGGTGGGGCCGGGGAGCAAATCCAAGCCCATTTCATACAAGTTTTATTCTAAAGATCTTATCGTCAAATGTCTCCCGTATGACTGTACGAAAACAGGCAACATGAAATTAATTTTATACTGGCAGCTCTAATAGTCAGTTTTTATTCCAAGTAAGGAATACAAAGATCTTTCAGAAGGTATAAATTCCCTATTAAGAATAGTTACTCGTCGAGACAGAAATGGATGCAATCATTAGAAAAGCAAAGTAGCAAATGTTTTTAAATATCGTATCTAGACTTCAAGGCATGTAATCTAAAACTTTATAACAGAATATCATTAAGAGACAGGATAAATAATCTTGAGGTATCGTACTTCTACTGTAGTGTAACCTGTAGGTAGCCAACTAGTGGAGCATCCTGATGTTTGTGACCAGTAGACAACAGCCCGTAGTTAAAAATCACGTGAATTGAGAAACTACGTTATACCTTGGATAGCTAATTGAGGCATACCACTACTAATGAAAGTAATATATTTTAAAGTTCCAAGTTCTGTCGAAGCATGTCCTTATTGTATCTGCCGATAAACGTATGATCTTCATCCAACTCAC
>JAAAKL020016773.1:0-10884 GCA_010016065.2 Carybdea cf. marsupialis auct. non (Linnaeus, 1758) | reverse complement strand
TGGTGATGATGATGGTGGTGATGATGATGGTGGTGATGATGGTGGTGGTGATGATGATGGTGGTGATGATGATGGTGGTGATGATGATGGTGGTGATGATGAGGGTGGTGGTGATGACGATGGTGGTGATGATGATAGTGGTGATAATGATGGTGGTGATAATGAAGGTGGTGGTGATGATGGTGGTGGTGATGATGGTGGTGGTGATGATGATGGTGGTGGTGGTGATGATGATGGTGATGATGATGATGGTGGTGATGATGATGATGGTGATGATGATGATGGTGGTGATGATGACATGGGTGAAGAAAAGAAGCTATTGAGACAATATCTACTAGCCATGATGCCGGGCAAATTTTAGTGACTAAGGTTACACAGAATGTACTCTCGTTTCAGACGTGATATGGAATAAATCGGTTACCTGAATGAGCTCTTGCCCTGTTGTACTCAGACAAATTGCGATGTACCACAAGCAGATGAAAATTCTGTAAACTAATCCTACATCCTCTCATTTATAGAAAATAATAAAGTATATAATAATAATAATAAATAAAATAATGAATAAAATAATAAGCTGAGATCATACTGTACTTACCATTATAACTAACCAAGTTTCATGGAACTTCGTTCTTCAAATGCTCTAAAAATATTAAGGACATTACTGTCAACATGGAATGCATGTTTTCACTCATCAGATTTTCATAAATCTTACAAAGATTCGAAAAAACCAAGTTAGGACTAAAGAAATATTTTCCAAGTCGATTTTACGCCCAGATTAAGTAGATCACTATTTACAGAAATGCTGTACGTCTCATACTAAAACTGTGAAACATCAACAACTAGGAATGCTAAAGCGGTACGATTTCCCACTTAGGCACTAATCATCCCAACGAAGTGATATATAGAGAAGCAAATATGACCTGACACCTTTAATTTCTATTTTCAAAAAGACAGACCCGCATTTTTTCGCTTAAGAAAGTAGGTCAGTGTTTTTGCCGATGATCAAGGAATACAAAATCTGCAAGCCATAATAGAGATAAGTGACAGCAATCAGAGCAGTATCTGGCGGTATATGGATAAAGAGAATGTCAGTACATGACTACCGTGTGCGCTGAAAAAACTGCACACAACCAAAATAAAGTTAGACCGTTACTTCATCACTCCGTGAGCGGATAACAAGAATATTTTACAAAATGAAATTGTATCTTTTTATTGTGAACGATGTTTTCATCTTCAGCTCTTTAACTTATTGATAAAATCGTCTTTGTTTTACCTTCATCTTTTCAAAAAATTGAAACAGGTGTATTAAAAACAGATGCATGATTGTTCTGAATTCAAAGCCAGGGCTCACCCAAAACAAGAGCTTGGATTTCCATAGCTTACGTTACCTACAAAACAAACCATAGTTTAATCGTGTAATCATGTGACGTTATTTCCAATACATCTCAAATTTATCAATGGATGATAGCTGTACATATCATATTCAGAACTTTCTCGATACGCCTCCTGAAATGTTGATAAATACAAAGCTACAAATCCAGTAAAATAATACTGGCAGAGGACATTGCATTTGTTTAACTGTTGCTATTAGAAAGAAAATAGGAACACATGGGCATTGATACAATGTGTCTCTCTCAGTTAACGTTTATACAAAGTCAAAATTTCAATGCGATAGGTGTTGAAAATACTGTTCTTTCCAAAATATCAAAGAGAGTATGGCGGAGTTTCATGATATAAATTTGCAGGTGAAAATAGCAACAGCACTAGATGTGTTGGCAATGTTTCCTTGCTTCTTTACAAAGCATCGCACTTTACGTAGGTTATTACTTGATTTCTTTCGTGTAGAAAATCATTCTCATTCTTTCTTAGTGCCAACTATGAAAATGTATCATTTATCATTAATAAATTAATGTGCGTCCAACAGAAGAAACATTGTTTTACGCAGTTAGGCAATTTAAGTATGCACAATATCAGAGGATGTGAAACAAGATAGACGGAAAGACGGCATTTTCATCGCAATAACAATTTCTTGGGTTTAAGAAATATCTATGTCAGAAAGAAGACAACGGTGTGTGTGGAATCAGTTGCGTGCTTAATATTATTATAATTTATGACATTTGTTACAACATGGTTATGTATTTATTTACTGCGCTATGCCCTGATCTCTAAGAAACACTGTATCGCGCATCTTCCGTCTCAAAGCGAGGTCAGTGGTTGGACGCCATTTTAGTTCCCATCAAACAACGTTTATAAACTACGTTACGTAACATGGCAGTTTAACTAATGGAGATCAGTAGTCGTGACTGCACTTTGTTGCTGTTGGAAGCGATGGAAAACTCGATACAGTCTTTCTAGAGATCAGTGCGTGATGACGTCATGAAAAATAGTACTTATGGTTTTATTGAAGCCGTTAACACATGGTGTGAAACAGGGCAGAGCATTCTATCGTAGGATTACTCAAGTCCTTACCTACTAGGCCACTAGTTGATATTATCATGTTACCTATCATCGTACCCCTAGCCCCTCCATGTCTAAATATCATAGCGAATAGCAGGAGGGGTAAAAGGAGTTCTGAGAGGACTCACATTTTCACTATGGCTTTTTTTCCATTTTTATTATAACTAAAGCTGCATATAAACTTCAGGTTTCCCTTTTGAAAACAAAGGATGAACATTAGTCTAATATCATCTGACTGAGTTCATACACTGTTGTAGTTTTAGAAGTCGTTTGCTTTAAAATTTGGGTTGAATTCAAAATAAGCCCTCAAACGCATTTCTACTTGTAACGCGGTGGTGACCTAGGTTACCATTTTGGTCATGTGACTTTCCTTGTAACTACAGTTTAGAATACCTAAACTTTAAATTCTATGGAAGTCTGGCTTGACCGGTCGAAATATAAGTCTCCAATTATCCATTACACAATTTAGCTCTACTTGTCCGTTTATCCTGATTTGTTGTCTAATGTTCACCATCTGAATCAAGCTAACTGTTAATCACTAAGCATTAAAATATCTGCTGTCGTTTTTATGGACTCAGACGCCACCATTGTTGAAACAATTCTTAAAAGGCGTCGGTTTACAAGTTTAATTTTAGAACTGCTTAAAGCACACACTTTTCACTTTTGGTAAAATATCTCTGTAATACAAGTTTATTTACTTGCAGGGGGTGTGGTCAGCCATTTCAAACTGGGGGGGAGGACTCTTATCCGAAAATCAAATTTAACGCTAACTAGAACAATCGACTCTCTTTGTAAAGGACTCTACTCCGACAACGAGGTAAAATTGATTCAGTTCGCCCCATGAAAAGTTCGACGCATTGACCAGGCCTATGGGGAGTTTACTGCAAAATCGAGCATGCAAGAAACTTCACCTTCAAACCACGTCATAATGACAAGATTCATGATGTCAAACCATCTAAAACTTATCCTCAGTACTAACCTCAATTTTAAGGTCGGAATGGAACGAATTACAAGATCGAGTCTCCGGAGAAATGGGTCTACATGTTCCCCAGTCCCCCCCCCCCCCCCAAATGGCCACGCCACGGTTTACTTGTAATACTAACAACTTTCTGACGCACTTTAACACAATTCTGCGCAAACAGAACAAGTAAACGCGGTGCTACACTACAAGACTTAAATACAGAGCGGCGTAGTCAATAACACCGTCAAATAACATCGCTATAAAATATTAGAGACTTCACTGAGTACTAGCTACGTAGAGAAGTACAGGTACAGCTTGGTATAACTATTTAGTTTTTAATTATTTAATAAAAATTTGAGTTTAAGAGTCACAACCTGACTATTGATGGATAGCAAAATCATTACCTTTCAAGTCAAAATCTTTTAAATAACAACTTTCTGTTAGATAGCGAAATACTTCATGGCTAGAAAGCAATATTCATAGGCACGCTTTTCTTTTTCTGATAAATGATTTACGGGATACAAGTCCTACGCAGTTCTCTGATCACAGTCATTCTTTTGAATTTAAAAATGTAAAAGGCATATCTTACTTTTTAATCAATTCATCAATGCAGTACTAAATTTCTTCGTGAGTGGAAATGTCATCGTATGTTTATACTATTTACTCATTTCATATTTTTAATTTTTGTAGATTCAAATCGATTGGAATTCAACATGGGCGATATATGCGTTAGGCACTTAATTTTTGTTACAATGTCAAGGCCATATTATTCTGTGTATTTTATCGCTATTTTCTGGCATATCAGTCTTTGCTTTTCTTTAGTTTTCCTTAATTGCGTTGTTACGTTTTTGTAAGGCTTGCTTCATCAGTAGGCATACCGAATGTTTGAGACAATGTCATCAGTGCCACAAATTAGAACTACCTAGCAAATAAAAAGTGCATTGAGGAATATGTAAAGAAAATTCATAAACATGACCCTTGATAATGCATTTAAGTAAACAGTATAGCAAAAAAGGCTGAAAATAATTATTCCTTCGTTGTTTTCATTTATGACTCCAGCTATTGGAAAGGAGGCACCTTTGTGTCATTCTCGTAAAATATTCATGGGTGCAGACAGTTTTCGTACATCTAACTTATCTTCGCTTTGCCTACTGCACCCGGTCCACTTATCATATTCTTGCTATCTGATAATGTCTGAAGTTAAAAATTGCGTCATAGATATTCGATCGTTTGATTTCTTTCTCTTCCATGAGTACTTTATAGTAAGCACGCAACTGAAAATCGGGATCTGAGTATTGGTGTTGTGAGAGAAGGCTTTAAAATGGTTTTCATTATTCATGGATCATTTAAGCTGAACTGAAATAAAAAGGGGTGAGTTGAACACACGTGACAGGGCAAGATTTAACGTTTGGTATGAGAAAAAAGAAGCCACGGTAGAAGAATGTCGCGAAATAAAATGAATGTAACGTAAATGAATGAATGTAACGTAAATGAATGTAACGTAAATGAAGGTAACGTAAATGAAGGTAACGTAAATGAAGGTAACGTAAATGAATGTAAAGGAAATGAAACGTAACGTAAATGAATGTAACGTTAACGAATGTAACGTAAATGAATGTAACGTAAATGAATGTAACGTTAATGAATGTAAAGGAAATGAATGTAACGTAAATGAAGGTAACGTAAATGAATGTAACGTAAATGAATGTAACGTAAATGAATGTAACGTAAATGAATGTAACGTTAACGAATGTAACTTTAAATGAATGTAACGTAAATGAATGTAACGTAAATGAATGTAACGTAAATGAATGTAACGTAAATGAAGGTAACGTAAATGAATGTAACGTAAATGAATGTAAAGGAAATGAAACGTAACGTAAATGAAACGTAGCGTAAATGAAACGTAACGTAAATGAAACGTAACATTTAAACGAAGGAAGGTGAATGAGCTTACGGTGTTATGGAGTGAGAATATGACTCACTTATTATGCGATACGAAAAGGGCTTTGACGAAACATGATATGAGAAAACTTTACATTGACTTGTAGGGGTTGAGCGAAGTCAGAGACGCCTTAACGCGCGGGAAATGAATATTTGATGTCAGAAGGTGAACGTATGGCATGGCGAATAGCAAAGAACTTTGCATTCATTTTCTTTTTTTTCCTGTACATTCAAACAGTCGTATGGTTTGGAAAAGAGGTCTTGATAAACGCAGAAGAAGTTCCTTGTGCTTTACTATAACTAAAATCTAAACCAAAACTGATGAGCAAAACAGAAGTAAACATTGCAGAAAGTAAGAGATGTATTACCAAGATGACTGATTGCAGTAAGACTGAAAGTAAAACTACAGTATGCTAAGGGAAATCCACTAGTAGCCATTGAAAGCTACACGAGCAGGTTCAAAATGTGAAGTGAGTGTTTTATTCATCATCCTCAGCTCACCATGATATTCCAACTGTCAAAATAAGTTTCAACCCCCTAGTGAGCCCACACTGAACCTTCACGACAACGATGTCTAATTATAAAAACATTTTAAACAGTTGAAACTCCTCTCTAAAAGCACTGTTAATTTTAAGCGCTTATCTGACAATTAATCAGCTATCATATTTTTACACTTTGGAGTGACAATCGCCTTAATTAAAATAATTGATGCTTTCAATTACTGATTTATATACCTCTGATTTGAATAGAAATTGTCTTTGTAGTGAAGGTGATAAGTTATTACTTAACAATGCAATTTAAGAAATAGGAGCTTGAATCTTTAGGAGTAACATCAATATTTCAATACATTGATTTCACTACCGTTGTCTGCCATAACAACTAAGTCCAAAACCCTGTCTCAATGAGGTCGCATGTTAACACGACTGCTCTAGACTTCGTCGAGTATTATTGAGTACTTTTAAGCATCAAGGCGTATCGTAGAGCATTTTAGAGCATTATAGAACATTTTGGATTATTGTAGAACATTGGACAGCATTCTCTAGTATTCTCAAGGTACTGGTTGTCAAACAGACTCGACTTTGTACTGAAGTTTTCCCGATTCGTCCATATTTCAATTTCGAAAAGTAAGATTCAAATTTTAAAATGCTCTCTGTTATTTCGAGAGTCCAAAACATCATTTTCTATTTTAAACAACAGAAGTAATAAAACGTAGCTCAACGCAGGACTTCAATCTCAATTGATGTGTAATTCATTATATAAACGCAAGTTCTCATATTTGAAATACATAAATATGTGATGTTTGAGAAGAAATGTATCCTGAATAAAATTCCCTAAGCATGCGTGTACTCGATTTTCTTGATAGAGGCTTTAAACGCGCTCGATACGACTCTGTCAACATCAGAACATCAGTTTTATAGAGTGGACATTATTTCTGACGTAGTGATAAATACAACGGTAAAAAATTATGAATAACACGCCAAAAAGGCATTTATATTTCGGAAAACGTTTTTCTTACCATGACTTCGGCAGGTCTAGTACAAAATCGAACACGAGCATTTACAGTATGGTGTATCACGTGACGTATGCCCAAAATGGCACGATCTTCAAAATACATCATGTGCCTAGATTCCATTGTAAGGTTATAGATTAAAAAGAGGTGCGTAAATTAATACTGTGAGAGGTTACGACAGAATAATCGATTGCCACTCAACTCGTATCTGTAGTCTGCACTTTCCGTCGTATTGCTGTACCAACTTGCCTAAAGCTGCTCTGCTCTGTATTGCTGCTCTTTGTGTTGAGCTACTCTCATTAATCATTCTTCGTGCAGGATATTGTCGGGCAACTGGTTATAGCAGAGTCAGTCGGTCACATTATGAAATAGAGGGTAAATAATGAGTGCAATATAGATAATTCTTGTTACTAACGGAGGGAATAAAGTAGGTCTCGGGTTTCATACTGTTTTCGTGCTGACGTCAGGCTTCCCATATCTAAGAAAAAGCGCTCAGTCAAGCTTTCTGTGGCATTTAATTCTCTGTTAGAAAGTGCTGAATCACCGCAAGTCAGCTGCGTGCCTATCACTTTTAGGTACCTTCTTAAAGAAAGAGTCCAAATAGAGAGAAGTTGAAATTTTTTTAAGTTTAACAAACGAAGTGTTGGAATGTTGAACATCAATGTAATAGGAATGGAAAAACTCAATCAAAGGAGACTAAATCTTACAAACCATGGTCTGATAAGTCGTGTGTTCCAAAACCTCCCATCCCAATTTCTGTAGAATTTATTGGTAGAGTTTCAAAGAGCTTGAGTATATGTGTTAGATTGGAGTTTGAAGTGAGGGGCGAATATGAGACATCTTGCAAGGAGGAGAAGGAGGAGAAGGAGGAGAAGATAGAAAAAAGGGAGAACAAGAAGAAGACAAAGGGGACGAGCAAGAGGGAGAGCAAGAGGGAGAGCAAGAGGGAGAGCAAGAGGGAGAGCAAGAGGGTAGAATAATAATAATAAGACGAATGCTTTCATATAGACCAACTTCTATCGGAAATGTGTTTGATAAATAGTCGTACTATTTATGTGCTACTAATGATTACTAATAGTAATAGAACCTAAAACAATAAGCTAACCATTTCACATCTATTTTATGCCCCCTGTTAAAAGATTATAGCTTTAATAATCTTTACAAAGTAATGGCATTGGACAGAGTGCACATTTAGAAATAAAATAGATGTCAAAAGTAAAGTTTTGGCCTTAGAAAGTTCTACAGATCGAATTCATTGAGTCGATTGTTCCAAAGTAACGGAGAAAACTCTAGCCCACATGTGTAAAGGTTGTATCGAGGAACCACAAACAGTCTTTGCCGATAGAACACAACGTTTGGCTACGAGAATATTTCACCAAGACGATTTTTTGGCTTCCTTGTACCAATATTGTAATACTGTTGAAAGTTAAACAATAAAATCTCGGTATCTATTCAGGTAGCAAATATCAAACCATGTAAGTCCTTCGGTAAAGGTAAAAATTATCAGATGTCGTAAAGAAGACAAGAAGACATGCTCCGGAATTTTGAGCATATTGTAGTTACCCCATTAAGTTTCTGTACAGACCAGTCGGCAGTTAAGTAATGTAATCATGTATTGAGGTTATAAAGTGATGAAGTTACACAATCATTAAAAGACAAGAAGCTTCTGAGAGTAGATTAGTTGCGTACGTGGAAAAATCCTGCATTAGACATAAATTTAAGCAGGAGAAAGACTTGTTGAACCACACGTCATAGTCCGTAGCAGAGTAGTAAACGTGAATCTATTTACATCCTAGACAGGTAGAAACCACCATGGTTGATTGTCGATGGTGTGCATTCAAGAGAAACAACTCAGTTTTACTATCGGTCAGCTTCAGTCTATTTTCGATCGTCCAGGTGCTAATGTCGTTGATGCACGCCTCTATAACTGAGATATTGAGTTAATCGTCTCATTGCTTTGTGATGTCCAACAAGACGTAAAAGTTTGACTATCATAGGCATACGTGTGATATGACATGCCGTGGCACTTGATAATATCTCCTATGGGCTCTGGTTAGAGCACATATTCTAAAAGGCCAAAAACAAACCCTTGCAGGACTCCATAATGCAGTGAATAACTAGTAAAACTCGTTTTGCTTACATATACAAACTGATTCCTGACATTGAGATAAAACTTAATCATTGCTGTGGCATCCTATATTCATCCAAAAACGGTGACACGGTCGGGCAAGCCGTATAGAATCTAATGCATCAAATGTATATAACAAATTTAGTAGCAACGGTATTGCGTATTTACTATTTCCAACGGTGCAAATAATGTCAGTCTAGACTCTTGCTAGCAATTTCTGTGTTCTATGACCCATTTTATAAGCTGACAGGAAAATTTCGTGTAGGTTGTTAAAATTGGCATGAGAGTTTAATTGAGTTCCATCCACTTTCTCTGTATCCTTGGATATGAATTGAAGATTAGAGATATGTGGAAAGTTTGGCAGCTCTTCAGCATCTAGATAAGGGTTCTTGATGTTCAGTGTTAGAACTGCTTGTTTCGGCTTTGCAGCCATGACAGCCTCACAGATGACAAAATCAGAATCTTAGTAATAACGGGTAGTAACATGTGAGAGCAACTGCTCATAATAGTGCCTGGCATCAGTGGCGGTTTTGAAGGATGCGGGGCCCTGGGCCGAAAAAGTTTGCGGGGTCTTATGGCGTCATGCTTTGCAAGGAAGCTCAGACATGATCGTACTGCGGAAGTGCCGAAGACATTTTATTTCTTCCAGTGGATACAGTTTCGAGTTTTCACTGACTTCTATCAACTTAATATGGGCAGTCAGACTCATCCTTTTCTCTTGGAATTGAGGCGCGAGGGCCCCCTACAGGAGCGGGGCCTCGGGGCCTCGGGCCACGGCCCTGTCGGCCTCCCCCTAAAACCGCCACTGCCTGGCATAGAAGCTAATATACAGGAATTGGGTGCCATGTTTCTTGCAAGAGAAACCAATTGCTCAACGGTTGCAAAGGGAATATATGAAATGCAAATGCACTGTCAATAAAGCAACAATTTTCTTCCAAATCACAGGAAGTGAAGCTGCCCCTAATAGTCTGCCCTTTTTCATGAAAGCATTAAGGCAAAGCTGCTAGGCAGCTCAATCACACAGTTTTATGTTGGTAGCTTGTTGGCCGTTCTATTTCACAAAATTTTGTCCACTGTGTTCAGAGGGACTACTAGGTAAAAAAATACATTACCGAGTGTACCCTACCAGGAGCAGGGATTTATCTTGACTTGTAATGGGGTGAGGTTTGACATAACCAGATATTATTAGTCCTTGATTTAGCCCCATCGCCTAATAAGCCCTGTCGTGGAAACCCGCAGAGATCAATTATCATTTTAAAAAAGACTTTTCTTGAGTTAGCCGCGTCCTCACGGTGCAAATATTTTTTTAAGTCATATTATGTGATGAGTTTTGAGGATCGATGCAACAAATTTTCATAAAAAATTATCATAAAGCTTAAAAGGGGGACAAAGTAGCCTTTGGGTTTGTATTCGCTTATCATAAAGCCATCTGAACTGTAATATGGTTTGTACTGTAAGAATATCATTTCTAGGTTAACAAGCCCCTAGGTTTGGATCCCTTGAGAAGTAGATTAAGGTTTACAGGTTTAACTCCTCTTGTCATAAACCAATCTTAATTGAATTAATTGATACCAAACGAGAGAATACCGAGGTTTCCTTTATCGCAGATCAGTATATGCTTACGACCAATAACGACACAATTTTTGGCACCTTGGCGGCGAAGGCCATCACACGCTACCGGATGCCAGGAATGACGCCCGTGGTCAGCTTCATCATGGCGCCCCTGGTCGTCCCGGGGATTATCGTCGGCATCGCCTTGCTGGTGACCCTCTTTTGCGTGCTGCTGGGCGTGCCCGAAGCCTACATCCTCTCGCGCATGGCCAATCCCTGGAAGTCGATCTTCCTGATCGTGATCCTGGGCCCGCTGCTGATTTCGGTGATCGT
>JAAAKL020016772.1:0-10884 GCA_010016065.2 Carybdea cf. marsupialis auct. non (Linnaeus, 1758) | reverse complement strand
TAGATTTTGAAACCCGAGGTGGTTGTTTCCTTGTAGGAGCTGATGCTTGGCGAATACAGGATGGAACATGCTCTTTAATCCTGTCAACTAACCTCAAAGTCGTGCGGCCGACATAGCAAGCCTCGCACTGGCAGGAAAATGAGTAGACCACAATGCTGTTATTTGTGGAAGGCACACGGTCTTTGTGGTTAGTTGGAAGCGCTTTCTTACTTTTATAGACTACGCGTGGTGTCACTGCACCCAAAACACTTTTCTACGGCCTTTTTGATCTGGTTTTCGATACGAAGCGAAACGTTACCAAGCCATCGTAATTCTAAATGCACAGGGCATTTCTTAGGCTTGATCACTCTGGTAATCGGTGCTGACATATGTTCCTACGTTCCCCCCTGTGAAGCAATGTGTATGACATGGAAGGCACAGGTGGTCTATGCACTCCAAGAGTATTTCTACTACCAAGCACTCCACACAAACGCTTCATAGAATACTTTGCGTCCCCACGTAGTGGATGTATCAGTGCACTTAACTCTATATCTAGTCTAGAGTTGAGGAAACTGTGAAATATTACCTTTTTTTAAAAGAAATTCATACCGAATCTGTAAGACCTTTCTCGCTTTTGAAGTGGAAAGTATTACAATAAATATTTCCTGACTTTGTCGTTCCTTCACCCGTACTAATTTCCATATGCATAACCTACAGTTTTAAACAGGTTTCACTGAGGGGTAAATCACTGAAAAAAATCACGCACGCATCTGACGAAAATAAAAAAAAGAAAGAAAATCAAGGAAAAAAAAGAAACAAATCAGAAAAATAAAAGAAAAATAGAAAGTAATGAAAAATAAAAAAATCACATACACCTCGCTCAAGACTAATTTACTCCTCGGGTTTCTCCATAGGTTGTCTGCCGGCCTGCGCAAAAACCGTTGTGAGTAAGGTATGCTACGTAAATCGTCTATCTATTTATGTAGGCTTGATTGAGTTCATTACAGTTTCTTGTTGTTCACTTTGGAAGTTACACGATGAAGTCATCTCTCTCGTTTATCTCCTTTTACTTTAATGCGCTAGCTCTGTATTTCAACAAAACTTCGCAACAAATACCTCAAAAGTAGCCCAAAATCGTCAAAAGAATACTACACATTTCGTGCAACAGATTTCTGTGTGTTCTGAAAAAATAGGGTCATATCAGCGAGGGCGTTGATGAATATTCGGGAATGAAAATAAGATTTCATGCGCGCTATCATTGTAATTTGTGGATGACATAATGTTGATGTCATTTTGAATATTTAAAGGTCCAATTTACGCCTTTTTCCCCAATGACAATTACTGCATTCAAATCAATCGCTCACCTGTGGCATAGTTGCGCAGATAGATCATGACAGGCTATCGTTCGGTGGCAACGCCCTATTTCTATGTCACACAAAAGACCATTCTGTTTTACAGTTCTTCGGCAAAGTTGCATTCGTAGCGTTAGTCCCCAACTATAGCCCCCTGTGATCTGACACTTTTGCACACTCCAGACCCTTCAAATCAGTCCAGTTGGGCGAAAAACCGCACAAATTGAGGCATTTTCTTTACCTTTAGTTATCACGGACGTTTTATCGTCGTCTTTTCAAAAATACGCGGTTGATATGTACAAAAGCGGTATGCGAAATCAATAATAGACGTAAAGTAATATTCAAACTGCTATTTTATAAATGTGATAACCTTAATTTTGCACACTCCAGAACCTTCAAAAAAAGTCCTGTTGGGCGGGAAAACGCACAACTTGAGGCATTTTGTTTTATCTTTAGTTATCACGGACGTTTTATCGTCGTCTCTTCACAAATGCGCGGCTGATATGCACAAAAGCGGTATGCGTCATCAATAATAGACGTAAAACAATGTTCAAACTGCTATTTGACAATTTTCCCTGTTGACCTGACCTGAAACTCGCTGCAGTTATCTGTCGTCGAAGCTGAAATAGAAATATCTATGTGATGATGTCAGTCAAGGTAGTCAAGTTGTTTAAATGACGTACTTGAAGGTAATAATTCTCATCATTGTATCACGATCAAAAAGAAAAAGTTAGCCGACTCAATGGTAGCTGTAAGTTTTCACGTCGATAACTAACTCTGAATCACGAAGAATTCATTCAAAGAGACTGATTTCAAACTTGCGAACTTGATACTTTCTTTCTTTTTCTAAGCCGTCACCTGACCTCAGGCTAATTCAGTGCAAGGGCCTGGACGGGTAGGGAGTTGGCGACACCTAATTTCAATGAAATTCCTAGAATCATGGAAGACACTGGTAAAGCTGTGAAGCAGATTTGTCGGTCACTATAACTAGCGACCTCTGTGATTCCACTTACATTCATCACTGTAATACCATGATTCCAAATAGGGAAAATTTACTACTGTTTATCGTTCCTTAAACAAATTTCCAACAATACAGATACATGGAGTTATCGCATCCGGCCATGAACAAGCCCAGTGCAAACTGTAGCTCCACAAAGTAGCAATCTCTCCTCCCTGAAACGTCTGGCAAACAATGCCGGTTGCATATGCCTCATTTAATTGCGTATTGCTATGAAAAACAAGTGCAAAGCACAAAGACGCGTTGCATTGCACTCTCGTTAGTTTGGTTCGTGCAAAGTACGAAAATTCAAAATACTCTGCCGTACAAGAACCATACAATAATGGAGGCTGCAGAAAAAAGTATACTCTTCCTACAGAGCGTGGAAGTGTCACGATTGCACGGCTGCAATTCAGAGCCGTGTCAACGATATGCGGTGGGAAAGCATGACGTCACGATTTTGAAAATGTTCGAATTATGGCAAAATACTCAATTTTCATGTTTACCTTTGAGTAAGAACTCCGGTGACCAAAATCGAGAGAGCTTCCCTTTCCCAACACCGAGATATCAGCTTTAAAAGTTTTAATTCTCTCTAACAAAACCTTATTATTTGATGCTGGTACCTAACGTAAGGAACCAAGGAATATCAACAGAGTTTTGACCAGAGGATTTTGAAATTTAAATGCTTATAGATTAAGTACTATAAACACTACAGGTCTGGTATTATAGGAAACAGCCTAGTCCAGGGTTGCCTTTAGACATCTGGAGTCAAATCTTACTATTTCCCAAACTTTTGATGTGTGACGTCATCACTTTCCCAGCGCATTATACAGGGAAGGACTCGAAAAAAAGGAAATAACAAATGCTCCTTCCAAAAAAGAATGAAGTTGTAAAATCTCTGCTCGAATGCACTATATAACAGAATGCATAGATAGGTTGTGCACTTGATTTGAATCTAATAATAGTATTGGAGCCGCCGTGGTCTAGCGGATAAGGAATCGAACTCACATGCCAGAGGTTGTGAGTTCGAATCCTGCCTAGCCCAATACAAAGACCACACCTGTAAATGTGCTCTCTTCCCTGGACATTGCTCACTCTGGCTGGGCAATAGGCTACGCTCAAAAGCGAGTATGCCATCAAAAGTATTGCAAGGACACCTTTAAGAAAAGAGTTTAAATTGAAATTTCAGCCCTTGGAAATTATACCTCTTTCTAAGATCCTATATTAACAAATAAAAGCGTGCCAAAGTTCTATCAGCGCCAAATGTAAAACAACTTCTCAACATGAATGAGTTTTAACTTCAGCGGGGAAATCCGTTAAAATGTTTAAACAGCTTCTGGATCACCGACATTTCATGGAAGGAACATGTCGACCATCTGCAGTTAAACCAAAACGTACTCGAGATAATTGGAAGTTACAGACTTATCTGTCAGTGTGTTTGCCAATAGTTAAAAGTCACTTTACTGTGAGATAAAGAAGCTGTCGGACTTGATTCGATAAACAAACTTACTCAAAATATCTCTGAAGATTATACGTCACGTGATTTAATACCACGTGATTTAATATACTTTTATTCGTTTTGTAAGCCCTATTGTTCATATCTTAACCAATCAGTTCCGTTCCCAGCGTTCACACGAGCTTGAAAAGGAAAAGGATCCGTTTGGGACAAGGACCCATTCAGTCTCGGACGACAGTCTATCCATTTGGGAATGATTACGAGGGGTAAATCACTCCAAAAAATCACGTAACCGTCTGAAGAAAAAAATAATAATAATAAAAACCAATGGAAAAACAAAAAATAATAAAAACCAATGGAAAAATAAAGAATCTAGAAGAAAAATCAGGGGGGAAAATGTAAAAAATCAAATGTAAAATGAAAAAATCAAAGAAAAAAAACCAAAGAAAAATAAAAAAATCAACTGAAAAAAAATCACATGCACCTTTCTCAAGAGTGATTTATCCCTCGCATGATTCCATGCAAAAGTACAGGTTTAAGAAAGTTGAAGCCAATTACACAGCGGTCCCGTTTATACGGAACGGATCCAAATGGATACGTCACCAAATCAGAAAAGATGCGGCTTACATGTAAACGGGTACTCTAGGTTCAGTTTCCATTTAGCAACGCATAACGAATTGGTCTAAACTAAAGATTTTGATAAAAAGTGACTGGTGTAATTCCTGGATTTAAGGTCGCAAATTATATCAATAACAGTGCCTGAAGTAGTTTCAACCGAGTGAGTTAAAATACCAAATTCCAAAATTGTTAAATAATACTAGTAGAATTAGGGAGGGAAATCATTTGTTGTGATGTTCTCAAAATTCATAGGAGTTGAATATCTATAAACGAAGGTGTAGGATGGGCTAGAGGAGCAGTTATTTTGCTTAGGGAGAGGTGCACACACTAGTGCCCCCACTGGCCTTCACTTGGAAAGGAGTTTATGGTTAGGAGTTAAGTTTAATTTTATTGGAGTTCAATTAGTGATTCAGCTAATCAGATTCTATTGTGACTCCGATTTCACAAATTGGGCAATATCGATCACACATAAAACGGAACGTGTTGTGTCAAAAAGTTTACATTGTTTTGAATCTTGTTCGTTGTTGTTCCTTCCTGTGTTGCGATGTTTTCATGCGGGTAAACATTCTGACCACACAGACCAACCCGGCCATAGTAGTAATCCTACAGGAGGCCCCCCTAATTATAGCAAAAAACTTCAATTCTTCAAATATTCTTTTATCTTCCAAACTGTGAATCAAGGGATCTTGCAAGGGAGGCTTGGCAAGTCTACTAAACCGGGGGATCATGACGACCACATGCCCTGTGCTGAAATAATTAAAAATCTTAAAATTGCAGCCACTGCATCAGACACTTGAGGAATGTAGAAAGTACCATGCTGTCGTTGCTTACATTCGCTTTAATCACGTCATCCCTTCCAATCAAAGATTCCATGAACTGTCAGAAAAGTATCCTTAAGACAAACGATAGTTTAAACGTCATAATCGGTCAATTTGGAGATGAACTTTTACAAGAAATTGGAGGCATGTCTTCCACATACCCCCTGGTCACCCTACTACACGGAATCGTGTCAAGCAATTTATTATGTTGTCAGAGATTATTTATGAAACTTTCATAATCGATGATGTTGTGAAGCGGTTTTGATTATGTTTGTATTGATAACAGAACAATATTGTCTTATCGATTGCAGTGTTAAGGCAATAGGGCGCTGAGGCACGAAACGGAATCGAGTGTCCCTCCATTGAGATCCCTAAAATACTCTTTTTAAGAAAGTGCAGTGGATCTCGCAACATCTACTCAAGCCATAGTGAACATAATCACTCTCAGACTAAAGGGTCGTCTGCTTCTCTTCTTATGCACTTACATCAAGCACAACACTTCACAAAGTCATAAAACATTAGCACCAGTTTAGTTTTCTTGTAAAAAGTGATTCTCTTTGTTCAGGAGAGAAGGTAACGTGGAATCGTGGGGGCAATCATGTTTACAACACAAACCAACATTACGGCCATAAAGACAGCATTTTTAAGTGAATATAAGATCATTTCCTTTCGTGACAAAAAGTTTATAATAAAGTAAGAAAAATAAAATTGCCCCAAAAGTTATTAAGGTGAGGCTATTTGTTAAAACACTGGAATCTGCTCAATAGCTTAGGCCGTTATTGAATCTCTCCAGAAAATGCTAGGTTTTAGGTTGTTACTACAAACGCGTTTTGTACACAGGGCTACTAACAGAGGGGTAACCACAAGGGCAGGGCAAGGACCCCAAATAAATTTGACCTCTTGCTTTCTTAGTTTTTGCTGTTTAGTTCAGGAACACTTTCCCAGGGTTATTGAAAGCTGAAGACAAGACTACGCTTAGTAAGAAATGGATGGAAGAAAGTTAATACTGATAGAGCCATTGAACTCATCACACTTGATATGAGTTCATTAATTGGAAAAGTAGAGCAAATGAGAGGGAGAAACAAACAGAGGAGAGAGAACCAAATAAAGGGAAGAGAATCAAACAGAAGAGGTTGAACCAAACATAGTAAAGAGAACAAAACGGAGAAAGGAAAAACCAAACATAGGAGAGAGAATCAAATAGAGGAGAGAGAATCGAACAGAAAAGGGACAACCAAACAGAGGAGAGAGGACCAAACAGAAAAGGGACAACCAAACAGAGGAGAGAGAAACAAACAGAGGAGAGAGAATCGAACCGAAAAGGGGGAACCAAACAGAGGAGAGAGAAACAAACAGAAGAGGAACAACCAAAGAGAGGAGAGAGGACCAAACAGAGTAGTGAGAACCAAACAGCGGAGACAGAAGCAAACAGAGGAGACAGAAGCAAACAGAGGAGACAGAACCAGGCAGAGGAGACAGAACCAAACAGAGGAGACAGAACCAAACAGAGAAGGGACAACCAAAGAGAGGAGAGAGAATCAAACAGAAAGGGGACAACCAAAGAGAGGAGAGAGAATCAAACAGAGAAGTGAGAACCAAACAGAGGAGTGAGAACCAAACAGAGGAGTGAGAACCAAACAGAGGAGTGAGAACCAAACAGAGGAGTGAGAACCAAAAAGAGGAGACAGAACCAGGCAGAGGAGACAGAACCAAACAGAGGAGACAGAACCAAACAGAGAAGGGATGTCTTGCATAGACAACCTTCTGTAAGGTAGCCTACTACTGTTGCCATCTCACAAGAACTAAGGACCGTCAAGTAGAAAAGGGGTATCTAGAGGAGGCCTGGAACCCAGGACGTTGCTTGGTTTTACAAACGTGCACATAATGGAGTGTTCACTATCCTCCAGGACATTGTACTTTAGATTCTTCGTTTTGAGTTTCACCAGAGACGCAAGCTAAGATTGGACCATTCATCAGGGGGCAGTGCCCTCGTGCTGCCTGACAGCTACATGCCTGATGTGAACTCAGCTAGGCGCCCGAGAACACTCCCAAAGTAAGTAAGTATATACAAGTTCACAATATATTTGCCATTTTAAAACCTTTTTTTCTGAATTTGTGTAAATAAAAAAGTTCAGCTTTGACCCCGTCTCCTGGCGTTGGTGGCCCTGAAGCATGGTGAAGTAGTTTCTGTCTCTTTTGATTCTTTCAAAAATGTAAATAGACATGGGCAGCGTAGGGTAGGGAGCCGAAAACCCTTTAATATATTTGACTTTCTCGATTTTTTTTCTTGATGCTATTCAGGTTCAATGTGAAAATATGTGTACTAAACCCTTTTGATTGCCACCCTCCCAATAACCGAATAATTTTCTAGCTATTGAATGCTTAACTTTCTTTCATGTATTCATAGCTATAACCTTGAATGATAGATTAATCCCACATCCATGTGAGGCTTAAATAGAGTCCAGGCTTCCTCTATCTTGGCTCTACTAACACTCATTAACTTCTTCAGGCAAACACCACATACTGGAACTGGGTCTCGACCTATTCAACTCTGTAGTGCAATGCAAAACATTATGCAGTACAAAGCCTTTGTAACATTGCTGTGAACACTTGACGACTTTCAATTTTCGTATTAAGTTTTTTAAGATGGTGTATACAGAGATTTTAAAACATAATGGTGTATACAGAGATTTTAAACCATGTGTTTCATAATCTCCGGTGTATAGGTAAGGAAACGACATCAAAGTTAAAACATATTTTTGAAGGAGAACGCCCGGCCCTTTAACCAAACTCAAGAAATTACTACACGTTTTGAAACGAAAGGGACCACTCTCATCTAAATTGTCCCTCCTCCCCCCAAAAAATCCAGGGCAGTATCAAAGGTAAATGCAGTTTAAAGATAAAAGGGGAGTAATCAGAGTCAACAAGGAAAGCTAAGGTTCAAGTGTAACCCAGGGGTATTTTAGTTGAAATCATTTTGTATACATGCAAAGGAGTGTATCGATCGACGGGCTACTTTAGCCTCAAATACGTGATGCCTGTTGTTTCTTGTACTTAAAGCTACTGTTAATGTATTGGAGCACACTCACACCCCCACCCACCCACAAGGGATAAACCACAAATAAGCTAATACACTCTCCAGTATTATTTGGCTGTTTAAATAAAACACCTATTTTTCTTGACTGTTTTAACACATTTAGTTTGATTCTTTTTTGTAGCGAGTAGTTTACCTCTTGGTTCTCTTATCGCATTGCTTGCTGTATTTATCATAATCAAGATAAAGAAATCGAGCACAAACGAATACAATGCTTTAGTTCGAAGATTTGGTGAGACTAAATCGATACCAAATCAAAACTTTCAAGACAGGAAATGTAAACTTCCGCATCAATTGATACTGTATCCATAGACGTTTAGATGCAATTAGGCCACCGTAAGTCACGAAGATAAAAACATCATTTCCACTTACCTTCATCTTTCTGAGCATGTACCAAGGTTGACAAAACACCCCAAAACACGAAAATGTACAAAAATTGAAGAATTCCTCTTTGCATCAGGCCTTTCTTCATAGATGCCCTAGTATGCGTATCGAACGTGAATGCTTCCATTTCAAGGCACAGACGAAGAAACTCTCCAAACAACAAAAATTTTTAAAGTGTACTTGTTATTCAAAAAAGTGCTGCTGGTGGGAAAGTCACCAACTGTGGGCTAATTTTTGTTGACAGTGGAAGCCATCAGCTTGTACTGACAAGTGCAAGCACGGATATGAAGTATTGAGCAGCATGCAATCATCAGTGACGGCTTTCGTATTATGATATCGGCTTAGAGGCTTATACCCAAGTGAACTGTCAACATATGATTTCACTCTGGACGTACACAGATCGACATGATACAAAGCAAGTGACTCGTATCACGATCAAGCAAAAGTATTCCTTGAAGATACCGATTGAAAAAGTTGTTATACATTTTATTGGTCGCTCTTTGGATGATCTGATGCAAATGATCGATTTAAGAGCTGCTCACAAATTGGCACCTTCCAAATCTTGACGCAAGTATTTCAAAATTGTTTTGGTGATTACTTGTCAAGCATGGCAGTCAACACCCTTAATTAACCCGCAGGTATATTCGGTCTCGCCCTTTCTTGGTATTCTCTGGCTTTCTCAGGGTTAGAGTACCTGCGTAATATGATGTCAAAGTGCATGCTTTCTGTGCACTTTTTGATATGCATTTAATCAGTTTGTCCATGGGCGCAGATCGCTGCAAAAATGTGTGAGTGTGGGTGGGCGAGGGGGACAAATGAATTAAACGTGAAATATTTGACATCTCTGAGCCAAAAAGGGGTGGGGATAAAGCAGCTGTTGTCCATCCATCCTGAAAGTGAGGGGGCAGTCTCCCATCCCATATCTCCCAGAATCTACGCCCATGCTTGGTACATAACGTGATTCCTTCAGCCTCCGGAGGCTTTTTGACGAACAGGATATCTTTTACATTAGGGCTTCATGAAAGGGGCTTGTTTGAAAGATTTGAAGTCAAAATGAAACTAACTTAACAGCTTCGGGTTGAGTCCTCATCTCGGTGAGGCGCTGCGGCTTTGCTGGGCGTAGTGGTGTAAGATGCCAAACGAAATGTAGCCAAGTTACCACCTGATATATCATCGCCTCACCAAGCATTCGGTTGACTGTATCCCGATACGCATGCTGTGTTCTATCATTCTCAGATTTCAAATTTTCGTTGTAAATATCTACATTTTGATAAAGAGGTCACCGTGGTCTCTTGGACTGTATAATTTGGGCGTTGTCTAAATACCTAAACAAGTACTCCATCGATATCGAGAGGCAATCTGACCTTTTCTCTAATATACTCTAAACTTCTTGACTTCTACTCCTCTTCAAGTTCAATACCAAAATACTCTTATCAAATCCTACAGGTTTCTTTAATAAGCAAATACGACTGGCCAAATGACATCATTAATTAAAACATTAAAACTGCCTAGCGATAAACAATGCGGTGGGAAAGTGTGACGTCACGATTTTGAACATTTATGAGTTTAAGGGAAGAAACTCAATTTTCATGTTGCCCTATTAGTGAGAACTTCAATGGCCAAAATTGAAAGTGATGGAGGTATCGGGTTTTAAAGTTTTGAATCTCTCTAAGAAAACCGTATTGTTTAATGTTCCTTAAGTTAGTAACCAAGGAATATCAACAGAGTTTTGACCAGACATTTTTGAAATTCAAACGCCTCTAGTTTAAACACTATATACTCTACAAGTCTGCTACTTTGGGAAACTGCCTATTCTAAGCTTGCCTTTCGGTATCTGGAGTCAGATTGTACTATTTCTAAAACTTTTGATTTGTGACGTCATCACTTTCCCTCCGCATAGTTGGCCTCGTAGCCCTGTGGTTACAGCCTCTTTCTTTACAGTAAATACGGAGAAAAATTTGATACTATGACGTAAGCGGAGATTACCACAAAGTGGGGTGAAGGCTAGTTACAAAAATCTACAGCCGATCTCTTTACTACTGGAGAAGGTGGGGCAGTTACCTGGCCCTTTCTCAGAAGAAAAGGAAATATAAACCTTTTGGAAATTCTCTTTGGTATAAACATTTTCACTCTTTTTGTAAGCGTTTACACCTCGAGATGTTGACCTTTTGACCAATATGGTGCCC
>JAAAKL020016771.1:0-10884 GCA_010016065.2 Carybdea cf. marsupialis auct. non (Linnaeus, 1758) | reverse complement strand
ATGTTTACTTGTTTTGTTTGTTTTTTTTCTCAGGGGTGATTACTAAAACGAAGTTCCAAGATAATTGGGAAGGAGCTCATTAAAACATAAATTTATAGCTCTTTTTTAAGTGACCATACCGATTGGGTCAGGGGAAAGTCTTGTTTTCTGCCATTTTAGGGCACCAAACTACGACTTTATTCCAAAGAGGACGGGTTTACAATCACTTTAAATTTTGAGAAGCTAACGGTGGCAGTACTGGATTCAACCAAGTTAATTCATTTTATTTGTAATGAAATTAGGCTACGATTGGTGATTGGTAATTGCGCAACAGCTATAATAAATGGAGGTGGTGAATCATTGTTTAGGTGGGGAAAGGGTAGATTCCAAAAAGAACATTTTAATGGAGAACCTGCTTACTCTTCATGGGGCTTCAGATAATTGTTGAAAGAGGTAGGGCGGGGGTAGGAATGAATTCAATTCAGCCAAAATGTTACATCATAACGGGAACAGGCTTTAATATTTTGATTTTGTTGTTGTTAAAAAGGGAAAGTGTGCGGAATTTGCATGCTTCAAATACATGTCGTAGAAATCATGGCACTGTGGTCAGTCTTCGTTTTATGTTCAATATATGTATGTATATCCCGTTTATAAACTGACTGATATAGACTGGTATTACATAGGTAATATTTGCCATTTTGAATGCTCTAGTCCCTTTTGTAAAGACAAAAATACGAAGAAAACATCTAGACTAACTCACCGAGGTAATACTTTTAAGAATAAATGTATTCTAAGAGTTTGTAAAGGCTTCCAGTACCTGTTGTTGTCCTCTGGTTTACTGTCCGTCTTTTCTGGAATGGCTGTTGATCTAGATTTCTTCAGTCACGTTTGAGTGTATGATGCTGTAAGGAAGTTTTCTACAAGTCGGCGGTTACATTTACATTTACAAGACCGATGAAGACTAAACTAGATTTAAATGTCATCGTCAGGGTTGTCCTCAGCTCAATGCAAATACCATTCATGAAGGCTTAAGGCTCTTGCACTGTCAGCCTTACTGCGAGGGATAGCATCGATAGTACTCCGTAGTAGTTTCGGCTGCTCTGAATCTCCCTTGCCATCTATAAACTAAGCTACTTTAGGTTGGGGAGCAGTTCTGAACGAGTTGGAAATGAAACAACTGTAGTGAGTAGTAGTGTATCCACTAAAATATCTGATAGGGTCCTTTGATAATATCAAGACAGCTTATTTCAGATCATTTCTGACAGATTATTATAGGATCAAATACGTTTATTAAATTCGGCCGGGGGTGGTGGGTGGGGGTTTGTGCTCATTAAAAACCTTGACAAGAATACGTTTTTCTACAGCAGATACGTACTGGATTTTCATAAACTAGGAGCTATTTTCTTTCATGGCTATAGCTAAATGCACTTAAAGTTTGCAATTTGACGTGAAAGAGTATTGCAGCCGCAGCTGCTTCGACGGCCTTGTACCACATGATATGAAACAAAACAACTTACGACCAAAACTTACTAAATTTACTTCAGCAAATAACAAATACAAAGAATCTTTTTATGGTCATTTAAAAGCTATCCTCTTGGAAGTACGCAAAAAACTGAATATTTCAGTAAAGCCACTATTGTCTTACGAAAGAAAACGTTTGCGTTAGACAACTTTCCTGCCTCTTGTCCCCTATACCCTCAATTTTTCGCCACGCTTGATAAAATAATTTATCCCGTACCCCCACCGAATGTTACTTAATGTTTGAATGATCCCTTATTCATATAGCAGAGGTGAGGAGAAATACCACCGATTTCATCCCTCCCTGGTGTGTTCCATAAACATATTGAGGTAACATGTAGATTGTTTATCTGTTATGCAGTTAACAACTATGATGCAATTAATGAATGAACACAAAATTTCTGTTACATGTTTACCATTACTTGAAATTCATTATTTTGCGTCATCTGTCTGACATTTAAACACCAGATTATTCTTTATGTTACGTTATAAGGTGATTCGTATGAACAAGTTGATTATTGAGCAGGTATAACTCTCTTTAGCCCAAAATGTTGCGAAGTACAAAAAACATACCCCAGCATTTTGCTTAATGCAAAGGTCTGCTTCTAATACTATACTCACTATTAAGTGTTACTGTAAATTGGAACGAGACGTAACACATGTGATTACGTTATCTCTATCATAGGACTACGGGACCATTTTAGTTAAGGGCGGCACAACATTTTCTGCCCTAATTTTAGATCCGAATCGTTCTGGCAAATTTGAAAGTTGGCAGTTTGAAGTTATACTTTCCTTAAGTAAAATAACTGAATTCTGGTATTGCAGTATACACATTTTAACATACCCCACCCCACCCCCTATTTCCGGAATATGGGTGATTTCAGCTCTTCTCATATTCTAGAGAGCACAGTGCTCTCCTGTCCAGTACACTTATGTTCTCTATTACAAGAGGACATTTGTTCCGTTGTCATATTACGAGGCAATAGAACCAATCAATACAAGTGTTATACAATGCGTAATGATACACTGTAGACCTCGTCATTACAGCACAGTATATCTCCGTTATCTAATAATAGCAATGAAATTATAGATTTAATACAAACTTTGGGCAGACATTGACAATACATTTACAGTGATGAAATTTAAGTAAATTTTTAGCAAGTTGACTACGTAACTGAGAATTTCTTTCTTTCTTATTAAGGCGACAAAATAGTGATCAAGTTAAAAATGAAACCCAAAAACCTGAAGAAAAGAATTTCTAGGAATACTATCGCAGAAATCAAAGGACACGAATTTCCTGATGAGGTACAGTATTGTGCAAGAATACTTAATAGGTACTTTTAAAAAGTGCAAGGATGCTTTGATTAAACATGACTACACGATTAGCCTTATAAGGACCAAGAATGTACCCCCCTCTCTAGGAAAATTGCTTATATCATTACTTTTAAACGGCATTCAGTAGAGGACTGAAATCTTGTGATCAATCCTAATATTCATCTTATACCTAAGTATGGAATAGGTATACTAAAGGACGTGGTCAAAACTTACTTAAAGGACATGAGTCTTTTTCAAAAACACTTCACATGTTTACATGTTATTGTTATATCTTGTCTGTTTTTTATGTCTTTTCTTGCAGTCGACTGAGCATACGTTATTATTTACAGTTATTTTATTAAATCAATATTAATTTTACTGGAAGGAGAATATCTCAGAAAGAGATTTAGGGAAAAAATCATAATTTCTTTCGGAATATTTGCAAGAGATTTGTGATGACGTAACTGCATTGTCTGTATCAGGATGAAACAGCCCGAAAGTCAACAATTTGTGTTGTCCAGGATCCGTAACCGATGTACGTACCTGTCTTTCATTTTGATAACCAGTTTGGGATTACTAAGAATTGAGGGACTCTTGCAGAAGAATTCATGCGTTACTATGTGTTCATGAAAATGATCTACGGAAACAAATCATGGAAAAGCGATGTGTTATTAAGGCCACTAAAACACACAGGATTACAGTTTTCTTGTTGCCTTTCTTACTTAAGTGATTCTCATTTCCTATTTCGACGTTGCTCGAATACAGTTGAAGTAATTGAGTTATGAGTAGCCATTTACGAGAGAAGTGTGTTGTAACTTTTACGGAGAAGGGCAAACAAACTGCACTGAAACAAATGTTGATAACATTGACATGGACGAGAGAGATAATGGGAGAAGATCGAGGTTAGACTAATAGCCATTTTTAAGTACATTTTATAGTAGAGAAGAAAAATGAAAAACCCATTATGCAAATACATTTATGATTTAAACCTAACTTTAAACTGTGATTGATGACCTCACGTATCTGCAGGGGGTAGATGTTTCCATACATTTTATGATGGTTGTAGAGAAATTATATTGTGCTAAAATGCAATATATTTTGATAAAGTAAGTCTTTGACACATTATACCACAAATTACCAATAAAGTAAGTCTTTCACAAATTATACCCCAAGATATACCAAATTCCTTACAGGCAACATGTCGCTCTTCTCCAGTCTACTTCTGTCATAAATTGTCAAGTCATGTAAATACCTTTGAAATTTATGAGGCATCACGTTTGAGGTGAAGTTCTATTAAAACTAAGAATCTTTGTAAACTTAATTTTTCCAATTTATTTTTAGTAACTGGCTACATAAGGCAATGCCATCTGTCAAAATCGAAGTTTTGTGTATAAGGTTGAAAAATGCAAAATGTAACGGTTATTGAATTACTGAAATAGGTAAATATTAAAAGGGTGTTATAATTGTTGCTCTTGAAAATATTTTTCAGGTGCAAATGACTTGATAATGTTGTCTAAGCTGTATGATTTGATGATACTATTATTGTTAATAGTATACTGAATAGATGAAATTGAGTGTGACTTGAAAATTGCTGGGTCCTGTTCAATTGCCTAGTTCCTTTTGTCATGACGTTTTGTCGTGCGTAGTAACGCTAGTCCGCGGAAGTGGAAGAAAATTGTTTTTAAAATGTGTTTTCCACAAAAAGACTCTAAAAAGTTCAAGTGTTGTTAATGTCAGCTTCTGTTGTTAAACAACCATCACCGTGGCATTGCTAGTAAGACAGGAAAGCAACATTTGCGTTGTTTTACTTTTCTGTCCCAAACTCTGAAATCATGTTTGGAATCCTTCTCCATGACAATAGAGACAAAAAATCTTGTCCATTGGGCGAAAATGTCTTCCGAGATAACTCTGGGACACAAATGTAAGATAATGAATAACAATTAAAGAATTTCTGATTCAAGAATCATGTCCCGATTCTCTATTACTTTATTGCAATAAATGATATACAAAAAAATCTTCCATTTTAATAGCACACACAGGAAGCTGATATCTTCATTGCATCTCCACATATTGTTTTGACAGGGTTAGAAAATAGCTTGCTCTAGACATGCTTTAGAATTTCGGTAGTGAAGTTTTGCAATGACAGCTTGCTTTTGCTATAGTTTTTGCTATGTTTGAGAAGTGTAAGCCTTACAATTTTTCTTCCTTAATGAAGACTGGAAATCTTTGCTTTATCACTATTATAGAATAAAGAACAAAACGACAAAAAGGAAGCTATGTTTTGGACAATGTTTCGTACATTTTGGAGTGCCTCAAGTCTTTATTGCTTGTCGGTGTATTTATCATATCATGTAAAAACTTACTAGTATTTTGTGAGAATCAAGAAGACAAAATAATATAATTTTGAAGAGATGATAATGAAAAGTTAAAATGTCACCATCTGGATATAACATAATTTATAAACTGTCCTTCTATTTTATAACCAGGTAGTTATAATCAGCGCGCACATAGATAGCTGGGATATCTGCGACGGTGCAATGGATGATGGGGCTGGCGTACAGATAACATGGGAGGTAACTATATGCATTTAATGTATATTTTATGAACATTTTTGATTCTTGTTAATTATTATCACAACTTGAATGTTTTTACGCATGCCAATTTACAACGACCGTGTAAAACGAATCATGTCTACTTGACAAACATCTTTAAAACCTGTGGCTTCAAATGAATCTCTTTGAGTTGAATTGACTAAAACAATATATATCAATTAATTTATATTATTATCATTATTATAATATATATATATATATATATATATATTCGTTTATAATGCAGAATACATGTTGTAACTAAAACGCGCATCTTTTTGGCTTTTAAAGGTAATAAACCGGTGTATCTACGTCTGCCGCAAATTGTGAAAAAAAGGACTGCTAATCAGCACCAAAAGTCTCGTTTTACTTCTGCAGAGGACATTTTATACTATCAAAGTTTTCTTTTGCTGTCTATGCGTTTATAAGTTGCAATTAAAATGTATAATGGAGTGCAAAACTTTTAGAAAATTCTTAATAATTACTGGGTGAGTCAAATCAAAACCGTAGCCAATGATTACCAAAACCGTTGTTTTCTGTGATGAGGAATCCCCACGTTTATTAGAAACATGTCCCAGTGGTGAATGTAATGTTAAACATTTAATTAAGGGATTTCCCACATAGTAATACGGATGGTATTACGGAATGAATCCATTTGGGTGAGCAGTTTGCTGTTTATCGTGATTTCTACCTATTATAATATGGTAGAGCCAGCTTTAGAAGGGAAATTTTTTCTTAAAAAGATAACTTTTTATGGCTGGCTGACAGTTTACGTTGATCATCTCAGAATGCGTCAGACGAATGGAAAACTTCTAATCGATAATCATGACTTTGAGCAAATATCTGTAAATCAAATCAGGGTTTTTTAATGATCATATATGAGCTATTTACCTGAGTATTCTCATGTCATGTCAAAGTTAGAATGCTTAGAACGAATAAAAACTCACGATGTAGGCTGAAAATGTTATGAAAATGGCGTAGACGTTTGTCATAAAGTTATATTGGAGCTAGTTTCCAAAAAGGACACGAAATCTGCGTTGAAAATTTTTTTTTTCAGAAACATTCAGGGTAAAGAAAATTGTTTGTATATGTCTTTGGTTGCACAAAAAACTCACAATGTAGGCTGAAAATGTTATGAAAATGGCGTAGACGTTTGACATAAAGTTATATTGGAACTAGTTTCCAAAAAGGACACGAAGTCTGCGTTGAATAATTCTTCTCACAAACATTCAGGGTAAAATAATTGTTTGTATATGTTTTTGGTTGCAACAAATGCGGTTAAGCATTATTCCACTGTCATGAGAAGTGTACAAAGAACTAAAGTTTACGAAAGTATAGATTACAGAAAGTTCCATACTAAAGACATGTGTTGATGTCGATTTTTTCTTGACGTGCTCCTCTTGTTACCCATTTCATAACAAGAAGAGATCAATTTTGTTGCAGGCTTTATCCGCACTAGCTGAACTTAATTTAAGACCAAAACGAACCATCAGAGCCATATTTTTTACAGCTGAAGAGGTTGGAATGCCAGGCGCGTGGAAGTATTATGAAGATCATAAGGTAAGGAGTAATTAATGTAAGGAAAATAAAGTAGAATAAAAATTAACTTACATTAGAAACACGAATCATCCCAAAAGAACTGTTGTTTATTGCAATTAGTCTTTGCCACATTTCTATTGGAGGGGCCCGAGTCTTAAACTTGACGATTTTTTATTTGCCTAGAAATGGACTGGATTGGATTATGTAATAAATGGTATTGACTAGACAGCAATATTAATCCATTTACTTTAGGATCGACACTATCATGTAGACGTATAAAGTACAGCGTGGTTAAGTCGGAAACCATGCACTGAGATTCGGAAACAAGAGCTAGAAGTCCATAAAGGAGACTGTTCTTGCCTTGTAGTTCTACGTGGAGATGATGCCACATAATCAGGCACTGTCAAGTAACTACAAATCATACTCCTTAAACAGACTGTTGGTAAATTCCACTACCAGTACGAGTATGGATGTATCATACGCACATCATTGAGATGATCTGAAAAATAAAGCATTTTTCACTGGCCAAACCTCTACTCCTACAAGAAAATAGCCACTTGGAATTCAGAACCAAAGATGCTGTTATTCTAAGTACACGGTAGCATTTGCTTGAACATTCCGATTATGCTGAATTCCCTACAGGTGATTGCTTCTGTAGCATAAACTGGGCTGGGTATGCGTTTAATTATCCTCGTTCATAATCAATGTAGGAGTTAAAATCTTTTTTTCTGCCGCGAAATAGAACCTGCTTTCTGACTGAGACTTTTTAAGCAACTCTCATACCATTAACGGATTCTTATTGGTCAGAAGATCCAACCGATTAAGTGCCAATCCTGCACTCGGAATTTAGATGGGCACTATTTAATCCTACCCAGACTACAACAGGGGACTGCAGTTTTTATTTTCAATTTTAATTATCATGACGAAGTCCACTATATCAACTAAAGCCCCGCAACAATAACGGTAATGAAAAGTGCAATCATAAAATATAAAACCAGTAGGGGATTATTGCAAGAGAAATTGAGTTTTAATGACTTTAGTTAAGAATTCTTTGATATTTAATCTTGGTTAGGGATCCTTGGAAGTGGCTATACTTTCGATCGTCTGCCATGACGAAACCTGAGAGGATCTCTCCAAGTAGTCAATGACTTTTAGAAGATTAACATAACCGTGTGATAGGGGGAAAATAAGATTTGATGATGTTTGGGAGGATCCACTTAATTTTATCATTATCTTTAAATATACGGAACAGGGGGGAAATTTAGGTTAAAAATTATGTAAGCTTAAATATGCTCAAAGCAAAAGGAATGATTAAATTTAATGAAAATGTTATAATTAATTTGAAAGGATACTAGAGAAATGGGAAAGCATGTCTGAAACGTGGAAAACACTTAAATGTTATGAATTGACATAGTCGTGTTCTATTCCACTAATTTGTCTTATTTTGCTTATAACGTACATGAGATGATGTAGAGGGTATCCGATAGGGTCTACATTTCAAACATATCTTCATCTGGTTATTTGTTTTACGACCTTCTAAATGACGTTTTATTAAACGAAGATTTCATCATATCAATTCAACTGATTCTGCCTTATCCTAGTCTTACTGTCGAGTCTACCATTAGTTTAACCTCGAATTACTACACCATTCTTCTATTATTTCAATTTCAGGGAGAGAGTTTTTCTTTATACTAAAATTTTCTTAACTCATGAAATTCTGAAATTTTTCGATTGCTATAAACACTGACCGAAGTTTTTATATACGTGATTAAATTATCAAAACGGCGATTGACCTTCATAACTGTTTAAGAGCATAACGTGAGGGAATAAAACTTAATTTTAACAAGATGTAAGAATTATCCCTTGAGCTTTGAAAAATTCCGTTTGAATACCACTCTACCATGAGTACGCCCTCGACTTGGAAGATTCCCGTTCTTGAATGAGCGCTTTAATAAACCGCCTCCTTAAATGATTCTAGTCAATGAAATGACCTCTTCTTGAATAAGGTCTCTCCTTGAATACGTCCCTTCTTCAATAAGCCCGCTCCTTCTGTAAGGCGTGTCTTTTAATATACCTTCTCCTTTAATATCCCACCATGATTGATCAGCCCTCTCTTTGAATAAACCTAATCTTTAATCAGCGTATTCTTGAATCAACCGCTTCTTGAAGAGGTTCTGTCCTTGAGCAAGCCATTGCTAAAAAGAACCTGTTGCAGATACGCCCAACGCTCGAATCACATCCCAAGTGGACTGAGCTTTCTAGTTTAAACTTTCTAAACTACGCGTTTGTACATTTAAGTAAGTCTGCACGATGGCTAAAATGGTGTTCTCTTCTTTTCTTGACGACCGGCACCCTACAGAAGTGTCCAAACTTTCAACATGTCTTGATGTATTATTCAAGGATTTACGGTAAATATGCTTGTCTATAATGTAATTATGGTTCTTCCATTATGTTAAGCACATAGGCGTTTCTTTAAACGACATCTCCCCACCATTTCGTCTGGCTTTTTCAACTCAATAGAACTCAATATTTATCAAGTAAATACAATATTTCTATTCAAATTGATTTAGAATTTTATAATTGATCAAAGATTTGCTCTTCTATTAGCAAATCTCTTTGTATATTTGGTACCATTTTTAACGAGTTGAGTTTTACATGGAAAACACGTAGCTCTGGAAATGCTTGTTTTTATTTCAGAATGAAACGGAGAATATCGTGATTGCTATGGAAGCGGACGAGGGCGTTTTTCAACCTCTTGGGATGAAGTTCCAAGGTATGTAAGATCCTTATGCAGCCCGAAAAATGTCAGTCACTGTATCTACAATATATATATATATATATATGCAGCAACAGTAGTATTAACAAAAACTAAAAATAATGGATTTTTGGGACTCTTTTGCCGTGAGACTTCTAAAGAGCACAAATTGGGCAGAGGACACCCTCTTTAAAACATTCTAGACAACCCATGTGAGATTGAATATGAATATGAGGTCATAGAGCTAGTCATTAAAGATCTGCAAATTGAAGATTGGCTGTTTTTGCTCAAGGAATCTCAAGTGGCGTTCGACTCTATACCGCGCAATATTTCTGCAGGCCCTTAAGGCGCATGGTACACCTCTGCAGGTAGTCCACTACATGAGCCACGTGTTGCGCAAGTACATCTGCCAAAGTGTTGGCACCAAATGAGGAGACACACGTTATATATACATTATACTCATATATACATGCATTAAGATAAATTAGCCCCGTATTTCTTGGTAATCTTTTGGTACTATACACTATACAAGGTAATTTCAGGAACAAAACAATACAGCTTCACATTGACCCCAGAAACAACAGGAGAGCAGTACCAGCAAAAGTGACTGATCTGGACTTTTCAGATGATATTTTACTGATATCTGACTGTATTGTATTGTACTGTATCTGACTTGTTGCAAGAGTTACTAAAGGCTTGATGGTTGTTACACCCTTATGCTTCAAATGGCTTTAAGTATTATATGGATTTCAGCGCGAAGATTCTCTGTGGCGTCCTGGACACTATGTGCGACACGAGAATCTAGGAGCGTGAAACCTCATTTTGAGGGGACCAGCTCATAGAGTGGCCTCGTGTGGGAGATAATATAACTGGCAACGAACGAATCAAAATGAAGGATAATTGTTAAAGACATAAACCGAAATAATATTCTCACGCCAATTTTGCTTTGTGAAGTACAGTTATTAGACGCCGAAGTTTTTAAAAATGGGAAATAATCTATATAATGATCTAATGGATTAAGTGACTTTAATTTGTTTGCAAGGTTCCGAAAGCGCGCGTTTTGAAGCTTTGTCAATGCGAAGGGAAAGTGATGACGTCACCAATCAAAAGGCAGGGACACAACTACAACGGGGACACCGGGGGAAACAGGGGGATAACCTGACAATCTATTTATATGCAAAGACAATG
>JAAAKL020016770.1:0-10885 GCA_010016065.2 Carybdea cf. marsupialis auct. non (Linnaeus, 1758) | reverse complement strand
CTTATCCTGTACTGCCTTTTCATTTAAAAATAAAATACAGAATATATTAAAGAGGTAACTCATTTAGTTAAAATAATGAATCCGTTTCAAGTTTGAATACTTCGATTTCACATTCCCAAGTCTGTCAACGGGAAACTGAGAAGTTTCTTTATTATTATTTTAGATTATTTAAGGTCAAATTATAATATTTTCTGCTACTTTTGTGTAAGATTTTGAAAATTGCCAAACGAAAAGCTTTGATTCCATACTTCGTTGCTTCTGGTAAGCATTAGTTCAAGTATTGCCAATTTTAAATTGAACATTTTTACGGATGGAGGCACTAGACAGAACGACAACTACCTTATAATTCTGTGATATCTGCTACCTCATTAAAGGTGCATTTCTACCTTGATTTATTTTTAGCACACTACCGTATCAACTCTTTGCTTTTTGTGCCTCAATTTGATAGATATGTGATGCCATCTATGTTCTATCTGGTAAGCAAACGTGATGTCTCATTTTATAAAACGCTCGAAGTGACCAAAAGTGCGAAACTCAAATGATTTATAAAAGTATGTTGGCAAAACCAAGGATTGGTAGCTCTGTGTAATCGTGATGCTGGAATTGCTGCAAGTTTTGTCTGCCTGAATTGGACTGTGTCTTTACCTAGTGTGTTTAACATACTACGTGTTTATACGGAACAGCTTCCAAATCGAGCGCTTTCGAACAAACAGAGCTTCCAATGTATGTGCTTTATACGTAAGACTGATGGCAAATTTGAAGTCTTAATTGAACCTACTCTTAAATTCCTTTACAAGTGAGGTACAGATTCGTGAATGGAGAATAACCTTCAGTCAAAGTGAGACTCTTAGTAGCTGTGGGGTGTAAAATAAATGACATTGTTACAAGCAGGCGAATTATACAAGAATACAAAAAAGCCAAAAAATCTTGAAAATCATACAATTAAGATATTGATCCTTTATTCATACCTTGAGAAAAATATTTCTTTTCCTCTGTGAAAAACATTTTTTAGTCTTACATCTTGCTGCAAGCATCCGCTTCTTGATCCTGCTGGCTTGATTCTACCTGATATTTTATCCTGTACAGTAAGAGAGAAAACTTGATAATGGCAACTTTACACTGGATGCAAACTTGAAGAAAATGTTCAGTTTTGTGTAAAAATGCTTTTTTGTTTTTCAGAGATCTATTGTGGTTAATGACATTGGCTAGTTTCATACATTAGTAGATCTCTATATCGATAAAGGAAGGAGCTCAATAATAATTCAAATAATAATTTGAATTTTAATAATAATATTACACATTTAAGTGCTCCTTATAACTCGATATGGTTTCTACAAGTTCAAAAAATGCGATGAAATTTTTAGTTTTTATCATTTTATTTATTTTACAATCCAGATGGCTGTACTTTTGCACACCTTTACGACTATATCAATAAATCCATTTTTTTTATGGTGGCATACTCGATTTCAAGCGTAGCCTATTGCCCAGCCAGAGTGAGCAATGTCGTCGGGAGAGAGCACATATGCAGGGGTGGTCTCCCGTTGCCTTCCCCAACCGATAGTCTTTATATCCGACCAGGCGGGATTAGAATTCACAACTCTGGCATCTGATTCTGATTCCTTCTTAACCACTAGACCACGGCTGCTCCATTTCGATACAGCATTATGACATACTGTGTCTCACTGTTAATTATCCCTCTTTTAATTTCTTAACCACTCCTTTGGCAGCTTTTTAGTTGCTTGAAGACAAATTTTCTTCTGTTGTGCTTTTCCTCAATTCTGCTCTTCTTGCACCTTTTTTCTGTCTTTTTTGCTAGCTACCAATTTCCGTTTCTGAGCCATCTTTCTCTGTTATTGCCTCTTCCTACTCTGATATTTGCTTTATCGTTCTTAAGTGTTGTTTTTAATATTTGTCTTATGTTTATTCAAGACCTTTTCCCCACTTAAGTACTTGGAAACTGCTGGTCGTTTCTAGTTCTCCGTAAAAAGCATCCAAATTAGCATTCTCTATATGTTAGGCTTTGCTTAATCCAAACTGTTGCAAATTTTTCATTTAGTATCTTCTGGCTATTAACACTGAAGTGTTGCAGCATCAATACTCGCCTTTGACGAAGATTCTCATATAATGATTAAACAGATTAGCTATTGAAACTTCTAACAAACTAGTAAAAAAAGATGGAATATCTCGCCACCGTAACGGTACCCTGGAACCATGATATTATGACATCCTGCTCCTCCAACTATACTGTCCTGACTTTGATCATACTTAATTTTCTTTAGGATATCAACTTCCGACTCTAGTGGTAAGCAGTAATCCTACGTGTTAAATATGTCAGTCAGAGAGAAGGACACAATGCTTATCTGATAATTATTACTCTATTGCATTTACAATTCGAGGCATTTTGCTTTCTCCAATAATGCTGAGTGAAAGGTTTGACCCATCAGCTGGACTCTACTCACTCAGCTTCATGGAATGCCAGTTGCCCCGTTTTGTGTTTAGCACTTACCGTCAAGCATCTACCTGACATTGTGTCCCAATCCCTTCATAAGGTTTTTGAGCTCTTCAAAATGTACTCATATAATTTCAAGATGGCATCTAGTAATTGGCAGACGGTCCATGTCGACTTCTATTTGAGACAAATAAATTAACATTTTCCCACTAATTTATGTAATTAATTATAACATTACACTCATATTCATTTTCATTTGGGTTTAGGGATTAAACTGTCAAGGATGTTTAGTTGAGAGGATCTGCAACATTATACTCATATGCTATGGTTAACGTATTCCCTTTTCACCTATTAAGCTACTATCGTGTTTGTATTTTCATGTCCAGATGGATGAAATAGGCCAGTGAACTATACCTCGCACTCCCAAGCCCTCTCACCATACCTTCCCTATACTAGAAAAACCGGAAAGTGGGTGTTTACATTTATCTTGGTCATTGTTTTAGATATAAGGCACCTACAATTATTCTGAACTTCCTCCACACTCTAGCTCCCTATTACTCCTGTAATAGTTGTCCAAATGACAATGAAAGCGAACGGCCACGTTCACAAAAGTACACCACTCACCACCAGCAGCAACCTAATTTGAGTACTCAAGTACTCAAGTAGACACACTAGCATTAACTTATCTTTAAAGTTTGTTAAATTCAATACTGAAAGCAGTATTTCCCTGTTGTACGACTAGCCATTTTTCTTCATCTTTTTATTAATATAAATCAAATTCATGAAGATAGATTTATTTCTTGAAAAGGGATATTTTATCTCCTCAAAATTAGTAGAACTAATGTCAATTAAGTTTTGCTGTTAATCAGATTCTACTTCAAAGTTCAACTTGTAATCAAACATTACAGTCGTATCTACTATCATTCCTAATTGGGAAAGTAGTGTTCCATGCAAATCTTATCCACATCTATTTCTTAAAGGAGACTTAATCCATTTAATTTTTCATAGCTATTCATTAAATTTACAGTTATCTTTACTACAGGAAATTTTCCAGGGTTTTAAATGAAACCCACAACGACGTTAATGCTATTTAGGTATGGAGCAGTACAAGACCGTTATGATGAATGAAAATGAGTTAATTGTGGTCGTCTGTGCTCTAATTTATCTCCGGTTAGAGACAGATGTAAATCTTCAACTACCATTTTATGCCAGGGGAATGACTGTCTTTAAAGACTGAATTAACAAAGCCGTCTGGCGCTGGGACTATTTTTTTGCTAATTTACTTGCAAGGGAAACTAACCACGTGTTATTTAATTAAAGATAGCCTTTTTGGCTGTCGTTTGCTTAACATTTGTTCTGATCCCAGTACGCACTGATAATATATTGAATTCATTACAAGCAGTCCCCTGTACTCTTATAAACTAAAGAGGGAGCTAAAATAGTATTTGCCTAGCCTTGGTTTTCACACAAATGCGTGACATGGTGATAGTCCAAAATTGCACAGAATCATTCTGGGTGTACTGGCTCAATGCATTAATGTAGCCATTTATTCTGTCCGCTACACACAAATTTCAACAAAACCCCTTTAACTTGCTTTAAACGCTTAAACCTTTATCACGTTATCTTAGACCCTTTACAACTTGTTATATGAAGTAGATACAAAATAGAAAGCTGTTGCAATGTCACTGTAGTCTACTAAGCTACATAAAGCATTTCTAAATGGAAAATAATAATTAGTTGCTATACCGTCATAGGTTCATGAAATCCGGTCTGAACATGGAGAGGGTGGCCAATAAATACCATGTGTAAAAATCAATTTCTTAGGCGTTAGGAAGATATAAGAGAGACCCATGCTCCCTGAACTCCACCATTTCCTTCACAATGTTGGTATCTTCCTTCTTCTCAAATTATGCTTTATAACTTCATTTCTTTCTCCAATTTTTACTTCTGAGAAAAGGTAGGGAAGATTTAGAGTGGAACAAAAGTAAAAGCTTAATTCTTCACGATTGTGCAAAACTCATGTATATTCTCTGCTCTACAGAACGGATAGAAAAATAAGGCAAAATTACTAGGTACATTTCGATTTGCTTACACTGCATATAGAACATGGTGATATTATTAGATATGGCATAACATTTCTTCATGAGAACTGAAAGTCTCATTCATAAGGCTTTACACATGAAGACTCACAATGGTAGCCGACAATTTGTTTGGTGTTGGGTAAAAAATAATAATTCTAAAAGCCACCGAAACGGTCTAGAAAGGCAACGATCGACTCATGATATTACATTCAGCTAAATCAGAACTTGCGTCAGGGGTGCGCGCATCCCTCTTTCCTATTTTGTCAAGGTTTTTTTTCTTAAGCTTGGTCTTCCTGATACCTTGCTTGTACAAGGCATCATGAATTTAAAGTGTCATGTTTGGCACACTTCTCAGTGTATTTACTCTCTTTGAAAGGACTGCAAGGACACAGTACAATGGTTTATTGATGCGTTAGCTTGAAATATTGTTTTGAAGAGCTTCGGTTTTTACCTACAGAATCTGTACCGCTCTTGGTTTGTCGATAGCTGATTCTTCTCACCTCTTTGTTAAAACTCCTAAGTTCATGTCAATCTGAAGCGTAAATCTATCCAATTAGTCTAGCTAAAATCTACGTTCTGTTACATCTTATCAATTTTTCGTTTATCTTTTCTGTGGTCTTTAAACATGATTGGGTGATATGATTTGCATTGAATCATAAATAATGTTAGCCTTCTACAGTTAACCTCTTCTATAACTAATTAATTGAATAACGTATATTTTTTCCGGTTCTTAAGATAGGACAATCTTCTTTCATACCTCATCTAAATTCTAGAACTCTTTGTAAGTCATCAATCGGGGAAATGTTTCTCCTAACGGAGGAATCTGGAAATATTGCAATGCGTTCAGTTGTACTGATATGAAAGTCGAACAGGACGCGGATTTATGCTAGGTACTCTCGTTTGTTATCCAATATTTACTCCAATTCAACTTGTAGGCGTGTAACATACATTGGAAACGAGGTTCGAGGTGCTCATTCGTACTGTGGCACATTTGCAATATGTAATGTAATCCAATCAAGAGATTTTGCCTTCTTTTTCATAATTTCTAAAAAAAATTGATGTTATAAATTAATTTCGCAAAATGTCCAAAAGGTTATACAACTGTATAATACAACTATTTATCTTTAAAGTACGCACTCGTGTTTCAGAACAGCCTAGTTAAAATAGGACAAAGACATGAAAACTATTCTACGGAGTTAATAAAAGCAGTGGTAGTTCTTCTACTATTTAGACTACGATATTATACTGCAAACGCTGTATCGAAACCTCCTTGTACAATATAAGAATTCTTGCGTTTTTGAATACTAATGTCCCCTCAAACCACTTTAATATGAAATTATGACAACCGCTATAAGCAATTGATTTTAAAAATCAAACAATTTTATAAATTAGATTTTACAATTCACTGTTCTTCCTGTTCCTTGTATTGGTGCAATCGCCAATCGATTTGGTCCGTAGAAATATTGATAAGGCAAATCATATCAAACACTTTTCAATCCTAACAGCTGCTGCCAATTCGCTTCTTTAATTTACCAATTGATCAGCCATATCAAACTTGATTTTAAGTTTTTATTTCGTTTAGAAAGCAAAGAAAGGTTTTCATTTGCCATTGAAATACTTTCCCACAATTAATGCTTCCTTAACTTAAACACTTAAGGAAATTGCTTTTTTAACTTTATGATTATCAATTTCCTGCTCCGAAACTATGCTACATGCATGTGTTAGTTAGCTTTTTTCTATATTTAATTTAAGACCATATCTACTCTAAAATTGTTACGGAAGTGAGCTCATGTTAAACGCAGTTTTAAAAGATTTTGAAAGTCATATATCTCAAGGAACCATAATTGCATCTACAAGATTGCCTTCAACAGGAATTAATACCTCGAATTTTTCGCACATTAAATTGTTTTTATAATTGGAAAGGTGTTTAAATTTTTCAGAGTTTTAAGATCATTTAAAGGATATATTTCAAATGGAAATTGCCTCTCTGGATATCTAATTAAGATTCACAAATTGTGTTAGTGTGAAGTACCTGTCAATCAAAATGCTCGTCTGTTTGTTTTGTATAATTTTGCTCGAGCACAATTGTTATGGTTAGAAGGAAGGGTACTAGTACGATCAATGCGAGTTGTCTGGGTTCTTAGACATCAAATCAGGACAATTTTCAGTGATAGAAGATACTCAATTCCACTCCAACTGATGCACGAAGCTAATGAAGCACGAGATAATGTGCTAACTAGACACATGTAGCACGCTAGTCGCGTGTGGCGTGCGTCGTACCTTACCCCGACATTTGCAGCTTGGTTGTAATCTATTGTAGCTTAATAAAAGTCGGATTTTACTCCAGGCTACTGTAGCTTGCAGTCAAGACCACTGATCTCTTAACAACACTGGATCGAGCATCTTCCGTCTCAATCAATCGAGGACAGTCGTTAGACGCCATTTTAGTCCCCATCACGCATAGCTTATAAACAATGTTACTTAACATGGCGGACCTTCCGCACTATTTTAACTTCTGGGGACTGGCCAGACCACGCTGTTTTACTGTGGAAAACAATGGGATTGCTCGACCCAGTCTTTTTTAGAGATTAGTGGTCAAGACCAATAGTCACATGACATAACCTAAACATCCTTGTTAGGCTTTTGTCGCTATATTGTTGTCAGTCGCCATGCTTGTTTCGAAATTGAAATATGCTAGTAGTTGTCTGATTGGTTGAGTGTTTTGAAGGTGTTTTCATGGCTCCAGCAGCTGACTTTTTGAAGCATGTTTGTCATCAGCTCTTTTGCATTGCCTCCCGATTTTGGAAGCTAGTTGTATGTAGTTGGATACCGCTTCAGCCCAATGTGTTATCAGCTTCAAACTTGACCGCAGCGCAAAAAACATTGATCAAAACGTTCATTGGAACAATAAAGTCACACGTAATGTATATAAATACACTACTTTGAGAAAGAAACAGGGGCAATGATTTCACCATCACATGGTAGTACCATCAGCAGCTATTTACGTGGCTCCACTTTGCTTATACTTAATCTAAGGTCTATTATCCTCTTCATTGATATGCCAATAACAGTGCTGAACCCACATTGTTGTCTTGGAGAAAGTCTCGACTGATTCATTAGTAAGTCAAGTCATTAAATTTTTCGTTTTGTGAATCAATCTCATTTATTCTTACTACTGAATTTCTGCAAATTGTCCCCGGTAACGGCTGTTGACATCCTCAAGTTAACAGAACTGCTGCTGTTGCAAAAAAATCAGGGTACTCCGTTTCTTTCAAATCCACGAGGCAAGCCTCGATGTCAGTTGTTGACCGGTAGATTTGATCACGTGTTGTCGCTGGCCAGGATATGCTGTAGGTAGCTGACAGTTTAAGTAGGTAGTTTAAGTCCCTTCGTTATTCCTCTCCAGGTCATACTTACATCTTAGTAATGCACAGTCTATCCATATCGTTTCTTAAAGCAGTATTACTGATCTTTTATCTATTGATCACATATTCCCTTCTTGCGAACTGAAACATTTTCTGTTTAAGTCCTTTGAACAGTTAAATTGATTTTGGTGCGAATAGGCCCGTACCAGGACCTCACCACTTCGGTGCATTCGATTTGCTTTGCAAAAGATAGATAGATTACTCGTCCTTTTCATCGTAATTTTAGAGTAAAAAAGTACCTCTAACCTCCTTTGGTACTTTTTGTTCGATATATTCTATTTGTACAACTTTCAGAAACAAACAGTATGAAAGTATGAGAACGTACTCCTGAAACTCACGAGTGCATTCTTTCTTAACTTTATTTCCGAAAAGAAGCAAAATCAAGTATTACCGTTCATTGACGCTTTAGTTCAAAAAGACGAATTTTGTTTTCTCATCACAAAACTTTCTTTTAGGGGACGATACACAAGGTGGAACTCAGTTTAACCGATCTTACCGCTACCCAAGTTCATCACGCTTGTCATCTGTTCTAAAAACAATCTCGATATTGGATTACCAACTGTTATTACACTATATTTTATAGAAAGTGGATACACTAATAAATGTCACTACTTCGGCTGATTCTAATAAGATGGCATGTTTTTCCAAAATACATGCAAATAATGTTCCCAGTTTTTCTATGATTACATTAGATTGGAATTGTTCATTAAATTTTGAAGAGAGGATAAATATACTCTTGACGCGAATGTATTTTGTAGTGAATTCCACCCAAAACTTTTTTTAATGCAACCGCAAAGGCTATTACTTATCACAAAAAAGGGGCCAATGCAGTCCTTCTGCTATTCTTTGAATGTCATGCAACAGTATTCTTTCCTCTCCTATGATCTGTAGCACCTCTTCTGTGTGCTAATTTCCATCCTAAATCAGAAACATATCTCAAAACATTCAAAACGCTGACGAAGTTTCCACTGTACGGCAATCAAAGCTTTTATTTAGTTTCCTGCTCAACCTCTCTACCTGTAGCGACGTGTACCTTGAAAATCTTGTATTACCATTTATATACTTGTTCATTTATCGACCGTTTGTTACCCTCTTCAGTTAGGATGCTACCTAAATAAAACGGTAGCCCCATACTCTCTTACAGAGCATAGGGGGTGTACTGTGGCAGAGAATCACATGTTTCTGAGCTATGGCATGGTGAGGTAAGATGGCCAGTTCCTTTTCTCCCCACGTAATTCAAGGTACCCATTATACTGCTGGGTTCGTAGTAGAAGTTTTCATATTGATGGCTGAGGGCAGTCTCGAACTATCGCCCCTCTTCTTGTTAGACCAGCTCTCTACCAATTAAACTAACTCCCCTCCCCTACCTAAGTACGTGAACCTAAAAAAACAATTCTAGCTATTGCCCATCAATCGTGATTTCTATTTTTCTCCCTTTCCCGCCAAATTCAAGAGCCTTTATTGACCGTCGTAACCTTCTACAAAGTTGTTTTGCCAGTTTATCGTGTTCTTAAGACCATTTTTTGTACTCGAGACCATCATCTGAATAGCTGCAAAAAAGACTCTCTCATTCTGTTGATTTCCAACTCTTGAGCTATCGTTTATGTGCTCGACTGCATCTTCGTTAATTGTTAAAATGCAAAGGAGAGAGTCCACACCTCTGTCTAACACCTCTTCGCTCAACTACTGGTTCATCCTCCCTGTCTCTCACTCTGACTATTACCTTCTTGCCAAGATAAAAAGAAGAGATAATTATTCTCTATCTTCATTCATCTCCTACATCTTTTACCAGTTTCATCATGTTATTACAGGTGATTGCGTCGAACGGTTTAACAAAGTTCTGTTGAGGAATTCCCGAATGAACGAACCAAAGAAAAACTTCGCGCAAAAGACATAAAATCAGAGATAAGTCGAAATATTCCCATCGTATAAACTCTTGTTAGAACCAAACGTACCCAACGTGATGACCCAAACGTTACAACCAAAATTTCTTCTTTTTCTTTTACAGCATGGCAATATAATAGATATAAAACAAAAGAAACTGTTATTAACATAGCTATTGAAATGCTCAAACTGACGTCAACACGACCATTAAGTAATTGAACAACATAAACTGAAAGATTAAACAATTCACAATACCCATCTCGTCGTCGTCTGGTGGATCGTCATCTGTTGCGAAAACTCCCTAATGTGTGTAGTAGATGAGCGACCGGTACGGAAACCGTTTTGATTTGGACGTAGTTGTTTGTCAATCTTAGGCCTTATCCTGTTCAGTATCAGTATCAATCCAAGATTCCTATTCCCTCTACTTCTGGGGTTAATTCTAATTCTGGGCTTTCTTCAACTGTTGGTCCTGTCCCTAGAAGTTGCTTGAAGAATGTATACCATTTGTTAATTCTATCCGTTTTATCTCTTTCCCTTATGACACCTTGTTTGACTGTCTTACTTCCAGTTATCTCAATTATCATATTCCAACTTCTCCTATGTTTTGCCTCTTAATTTGCTACCTCAAACTTCTCTAATCTTCTTTTCAAGCTCTTCTGCCGTAATTGTATCATATGCTTCTTGAAGCTTGTTTTCATACATTTTCATTTCCTTTCTACTTGTGAGGGGTTGTATCCTGACAGTATATATCAGTAGCAGTAAGAGTTTCTTTTCTTGCCTTAACAATCCTGAGATCATCCGATCCTTTCCTTTTTTATCCTTTCCTTCTTTGGAAGTAATTTCTTTGCAGCTTCATCATTTTCCTTGATCAGGTTTGCATACCCTTTCAGTAACGGTCTCATCATCGGTGCAGAGGCTTTCATACTTGTTCCTTATTGTGATGGTATATAAATCTTTCAGCTCTTCTCCTTTCAGTGCTGGCCACAGATAGTTTGTTCTTCGTGTCACAGCTCTAGTAGTTCGCAAACTCAATTTGAGTTTTGCTG
>JAAAKL020016769.1:0-10886 GCA_010016065.2 Carybdea cf. marsupialis auct. non (Linnaeus, 1758) | reverse complement strand
CACGAAGTGTAAAACAGCTCTCTTGAAATGGCTCACAAAGAGCATGGAACATATGTTCACCTAGAAGCTACACCTGATCAAGGGATATTAAGTGAAAATAGGAAAGGCTACACTGGTGAATAGGGAACCGATATTTTGATACGCATCTTGGACTTCACAGTTTATGGTAAACTGTAGATAATGTCCACTTGGATTTGATAAGACTAGGCGCGGTGAAAAGCCTTTTCAGTTGGAAACGATACTTCATTTTGAATATTCCAAGTTTTGCAAGAACAATAATCTGTTTATAGTAGATCAAAAATTGCGTTATACTGTTCTCTCAGTGGCTGTTTTTATCTAATTAGAAAAGTAGATACTCCATGAAAGGTAGACTGTTCACTCTTTTAAGAAGAGCACGATTGCAACCAAATTCACTATTTAGAATATTCATTGTATTAAGCACAGTATGTACTGTTGTGTTATAATTATTTTCTAGTCTTTTTGAAACTTTCTATTGCGGGAAAGCTAATCAAATTTCTTGCATCATTATCTGTTTTCAGGGCTGCTGGTTCCCGTTGGTTCCCATAAGGTCATTCCTGGTACATCCTGTATTGTTGTCAAGTGTCATCATGACCCTGGAAGCTTTCCCTATGCTACATTTGAGTACAATTGTGGTCTTAATATATGAATACAAAATACAAAGTCATGGCCTTTGGAGGATTCATATGTCAAGTCATACACACTTAAGCCAAAATATATCGTAGATACAGATTGAGAAATAACTGCTACTGCTACTCTACTGCTACTATCGTTAATTACGTACTTAGTGTAACAAAGTCAAATCTAATCCATAGAAATAAGCAATTATTATAGGGGTGAGCAAAGTTATCTTAGTTCCGTATGCTTCATTTTCAGCGATATTTACTTGACTGTCTGATAACCATCGTGGGATGTAAATCCCAAAGTAACTGAGGGAATTTGATTTCCTTTATTACCATTGAAAATACTTATCTATATAGTTATTGGATATGATAATATACTACGAGTAGAAATATGATATTCCATAATCTATATACAGTAGCATCAATACTCATAACAATCATAACATCTCAAGAAATTAAGCTGTAACTCCTATTACAAACTCTGATAAGATATGCTATTATCCCTAGTTAACTATCACAATTTCAAACTAATCGTCTTACGTCTTGATCTTCAGTTCCCGAGAAATTTTGCAATCTCTTTCCTTTAACTAGATGCTCGTTAACATTAATTGAGAATCTAGCTCTAAATCATTCCTTGTTTTTGACCTAACTGTGTATATTTACAATAGCTAAAGGACGCTCTGTAACAAATCGAGTAGATTTTTGTCGTTTCCCAAATGTCAGAAATTTCCCCTGATAACTATGTAATATCTGATCGCTGTTAACAATGAGAAACAAATCGTCTTGTAAAATGTATTTAGACGCAGAGAAGTAACCTTGATTATTATTTTCGAGTGAAATTTTTACCTGAGACTATAACTGATTTTTTGTGTGCACATTGTTCGTATTTTACATCCTGCCATAATAAACTTATGAAACTTTATTAGAAAAAGAAATCTTCACATCGTGCAAGTCCATCATTTCATCTTCGTCAATGTATATACGTTAGCTATTAGAACCTTCTAGAACCACCCATTCCGCCCTTAACGGTCTTTCGAAAATAAAATGCAGCTTATACCTTATGTTTTGCTTAAAAGGGACTCGGCTCTGAAAGGACAAGCTTCCAGCTAAATCGATCAATTCAGAGACCGGGATACAATTACTAAGCTACTGTCATTGCTTATGTCCTCTTGGATTTGTATGGCAGCCGTAAAGACTATTGCAACATATATCCAATTGAGAATCAGAGTCAAAAATTTCTTAGAATAAAACTCTTATCCGAACTCTTCCTCTTGTTGTTGCTTAGCAATCTTAAAAAGAAGTTGTGAAGCTGCCACAAAAATCAGTTCATAAATGACTGTCAAACAAGGTGAGAAACCTGTTACGACACTGGCAGTGACCTGGCTGGTTTTGTGCTGCAAGGACATTTTTAATATATTGTCATGAGCGCCTCTCTTAATTCTGGCAGCTCTGGGGGAATTCGCTGGCAGAGCTTACTTATTATCCACAATATTGAGAATAAGTTCTACTGTTGCCACGATATATTTATCTGAGACCTATGACAGCGCTCATAGATTTCAGAGGTCTGTCACACGCACAACATAAATTACAATACACTCAACATTTATACCAAATTACTACAGCCAATCAAATTACAGATAAGACAGTAAGTGGAGGGTGATTGGTTAGTAAGGGATCTGGGTGGTGTTAGTAGATTCGTGTTAGTTTACTATTGGTTAATGGCTACGCTACGTGTCATTTTCATTACAATATCAAACTGCTTCTTTAACGCAATTAGCGTTCCCGGTTGTTCTATATCCGAATCACTCAATTTCATCTTCACATAACCTGAGTATTGGTAAATATTGCGAAAATTAAAATATCAATAAAAAATGCTGGTACAAGTTTGAAAAAACGTAAAGTTTCACAGAGGGCTCCTGTTGAGTTTGAGCCAAAGGCCCAATCGACGATGATTAGATGCCTGATTAATTAAAGCTCGGCCTGTCATAATGTAATGTTCCAGTCCATTTTACACATAGAATAATTATTTACAAATAATGCTAATTTTATTGAGCATTTAAGTGAAAGACAGGTGATATAATACCCCATTTCTATGCTATTCCCTTTCTCTAAGAAAAATAAAAGAACTTCCGCTGACATTCCCCCATCAACTTTTAAGAGATAAAATTGTCCACAAAGTTAGAGTTTTTCATAGGTTACGACGTAAACAAACTATTCTTCATTGATGAATTATTGATATTGAGGGATGAATAACATGCTAAGAATAGAAGTGGTTTTTGTTAAGAAAAGAAGAGTTACAATAAGTTGTTTTCGAAATCGAAATTGTAGTACAATGACTAATACGCTTCTAAGTAGAAGAATATCATCTTTGAATCGAGAAGAGCAAAAATTGAGGTTAAACTGGTCTGCCACTAACAGAGATAACTATGACGAAAGAAAACTCTATAATGGCGAAAAAGCTATTAACGGTGCAAACTAAACTAGTAGTTGTTAAAATTTTACAAATGCAACTAGCGGACGATAAGGCAATTATCAATGCCTAATAACAAGGGTTTATTGTGTACAGAGTAGGAGAAAGAAGTAAAAAAAACCCTGGGTACTTGTTAACAAAGCGCGTGTCAAATTAGACAAGACATTGACAAAACGTTCATTGCCATTAAGCCTGATCGACTCTACCCAGAATAGACGTCCCTATTAGTTTATAAAGATTATAAAACTCCCCAGCTTAACCTCCTTCATCTAAAATATTTCCACTTATGAACATACACAGAATCAAATAGAATCCACCCTACAGTTTATTTCAGCTTACGCTTTGATTCATTTTCTGCATACCCGCTTACCCTTCCCGTAGGACTCATGGGGAAGCCCTTGTCTCTTTCCCTATAATTCAAGACAGTTATTACTTGCAGTTCTATTCCATGGTTGAGGTAGGGGTTGATGGAAGACTCAAAGGCTGACGAAGAACACGATAGTCTCTGTGTCTATATACATATTTGGATTTCTTTGTAAAACAAATTATAATAAAAGGAGACTTCTGGTTGGAGGATAAATTGTATATTTGCACTGTATTAGCAAATTCACAAGTAAATAGTACAGATGACTTTACGCTCAAAAACAATTTGACAAATAGTATGTATACAATCTGTTTCCCGTAAAAGCAAAATTTACAGAATAGGCCTACAGCTGCCATTATTTCCTAATCTTAAAAGATGACTGTTTCTTTCTTTCAAAACATAAATCTTCTGTTGTAAATTTTACAAAATATTCGAAAACACGATACTTTGATAATGCTGCAAATCAAGACATGTACATATGGAGCTAACACTAACGGTTCAGAAGAAGGAGAGACCTCACTGTTTGAATCAGAACAGAATTCAGCCTTTCTTTAAAGATCCTATAGGTGATGAGACGCCTGAAAAGGCTCCATCTGCCTTGCCTTGTAGAATTCATCTGCCAATACGTAATGATACTAACAAATAATTGTATCGTGTATTGTATACAACTGTATATAATAATTGTATATCCCTTCCTGGCTCCTATTTCATGTGTCTAACTCCTTTAATGGTTTGTTTACTTTGACGTGGTCTATAGTCTTACAAAAAATTGGTAAGGATAAGCCAAATATGGTACTACCATCTTGTACGGAAGTCTTTCCACGTTTCAACTTTTGCGCTAGATGAGCGCATTTAAATTAATTTATTCTTACGTTCTTACTCTGATAATATAAAATAAAGACCTACATTTGCTTGGTCAAAATAACGCTTTTGTCTTTGAAAGGAAGCAAACTTGAGACCTGATAACCCTGATTGACTGCGATGTGATCACGATGAATAAATAAATCAATGCATGGCAGACTACTTCATTTTTTTCAGCCGTACATGACAGCTATATGGGGATGTGCAGATATAATGCATCAATGGTTTTGTTTATTTTCATCAGGGCCATTTATCAAAAAGAGATAAAGAAGTAAATTCTGCCTGTATAAAGATGGTTAGGTGTTCTTTAGGACATTATACGGCATCCTTGCTCCCTGTACGTCACGTGAAGCATTAGCAATGACGTTATCAATATGTCAGCATATACCTATACCGTATATCTTACGTTGATTTCATTTGTTCGCTGCAATTCCGTTTCTCCCACTTGGATCGGAATAGCTGAAGTTTATTTACAGCTTTTTCCTTCGTTGGAAAGTAAATAGACTTTGCTAATAGCTTCGCTTTCATATCTATTAACATAAGAGGTTTCATAATATATGACAGACAGCTGACTCTGAGTACGCGAGAATAAATGCTGGAGCCAAATAAATGATGATACAAATAAATGTACTGTCCAGTAATACCAATGATGTCAGTACGAACATACTGAAGAAGAAATGGGAATATTTTTATTATTAAAAGAATGGAATAAAGAGAGAATAAATCTGGTACAACATTCAGAGTATTGATATGGTTTTCGATATTCTGAAACTTTATAGCTATTTTAAAACATGTTCTTTTTTCCCTCCTGAACTTTATGATATATTGGATTTTGTTAGGGATAAGGGAAGGGACAATTGCAGCTTGTTGTTTTGTTTCGAAACGATATATTTTCTTTACTCCACTCTAATGATGTATCTAAGAACAAAATTTGTTTTCTCTCAATTTCAAGTAACAACATTAGCAGATTAGGAAGTTTTAATTGGTCACATTTAGCCAACGGAACACTCTATAATGGATTAACTGTTACAGCCAAAACGACTTGTAATTCAGATCATACACTGGGGTAAAAAAAGCGGCATAGAACATACGAGCTTCTAGTATTTAAGAAACGTTAAGTTGCTTTTAACACTTCTGATATCAACATATGAAGAAAAGTGTATCGAGCTGTGTACCACCCTCCTCCTACCCACTTGCGCACAGTTTATACAAATAAGAATGAATTCTCAGTAAACGATGGAGACGTTCTGCCTTCCACAAAATGCAGCATTGAGACTGGTTATGACTTTGCAGTTAGCTGATACAAGAAAGTAGTTAATTTCTTCTTATATTCTCTAAGCATCATCTCCTACTAGATAGCAGTCACCTCAGGTCTCAAGAACCAAACATAATATTTATCATATTAAGCAGTGTGACTCTGCCATAGGACAACACAAAACCCCAGATTACGCGGAAATGTATCCAGATGATGGTTTCCGTGTCAGAGGCAAGGTGTGTCTTTCACCTGCCCGTTCTGAAATTTATCCATTAAATTAAGACGGTTGTTGCTTTGCAGACAGAATATATTTGACTTTTCATTGGGCCTTTTTGGTTAACTTCTTTGATCTAAGAATAATAAGCAGTCAAATATAAAATCAATCAGGCAGGTTTGTGTTTTATTGGCTATTTCTTAACAGAGCTGGGTATAAGCTTTCTTCTTTCATTTTCGTGTTCTATTTTAGAGTTCTGTGCCCTGAGGTGAAAATAGCTTTCGCGTACAAAAATGTTTTGGCTATTCCAAGCTATTTTAATGCTCTGTACCATAACAAAATTTTTAAATTTATCTAATACATAGCTACAGTAAAATTCCTGACAATTGATAATTCATATTCTTCTGCATTTAAAATGATAATGGGATTTTGTGAATTCTCAACAGAATATAACCAAGGTTGGAACACATTTTTACATCGATCGTTCTCTTTCTGCCCCTCCAAAGTCCCATTATAATCTCATAGAATACAGAGTGCGTTCTGATTCTGTAATTGGACTTGCAAGATTTGAACATCTTTTATTTGCTGAAGTATTTTAAAATCATAAAAAGAAAAGCTGCTTCTTAATTCGAACTTTGAAAAATTTTTCTACGTCTATCTTCCTTGAATAAAGACATTAGATATTAAAAGTCAAGACGTAAAAATGCTATTGCTTTATGGGTTATTCCCAAAAATAATCAAAAAGAAAATGCATTAATATCTTATAGACAAGGGCGGTAAAATTGTTGTTGGTTTGCATTCTTGAAGGTTTTTTCGTTTTCCGCGTTTATGCCATGGGGGCAGATCGCTGTAAGGATGTGGGGGACATAAGGATTAAACGTGGACCATTTGACATTTCTAGGCCAAAAATATGCTGGGGGATAAAGCAGCTGTTGTCCCAAAGTGAGGGGGACAAGTCCCCCCCAGAATCTACGCCAAAGGTTTGTGCTATTGCAGTATTAAATTGTGCTAGGAATTGAAGTGGGAAGTAAATATGATAAAATGAACTTAAAATCTTTTGAAAATATTTGAGATTTAAGGGGTAAACGACTAACAGGATAGCATCCCAAACCAACTGTAGCAATAATGGGTTCAATAAGAAGTTAATGTTTGTTAATGAAAATATTTTTTTGTTTAAATTCATAGATAAAATATGAATACTTTATTCGTACTGATAAAGAATCAAGGCGCAATGGATTTTACTTTTCACCACGACGGGTAAGGAATTAATCACTTGAAGGGCTGCAGGATCTTGATATCATTTTATCCAGTATTAAAGGCAATGTTGCTGTGCTACAATTTGCTTGAAGTAAAAGGCAATCACTAACTAGTCATAGAAGTGAAGAGCTAGGATTTTGGTCGGTTAGTATACTTCCAACGTTTTGTAGGTTGGAATTTTAACCACAACAACATACTTTGACAACCTCCAACACATATTCCCAAAGACGGAAGCAGACACTCTACGTACGAAGGGCTTCCCTCCAGTCATCTAAACTTGTTCGAGACAATTTTACGAATAACACAAGAAATGCATTTACAATCCTTAAAGTAGACTCCCCAGTCTCCATCCTCTTGCGTGACGATGGGTCTTCCTTTTCATAAATAATAATCACTGCGATCTCTCTTTCTCGAACACAATCTCATTCTCAACAATCTCTTCCTAGCATGGGACCCAGTTTTGCATGGAAATCGCAGTCAAGTCTGAAGAGGGCGTTTTGAAATGCCTCCTGGCTTTATGAAGGATAATCAAGTTAATGACAATAGGGAAAAAAGATTTTGTCAGCTTTTCGTCATACACAACTTACAACTTGAGTGTTTAAGATTCCAGCTCTATACAAGGTTCCTGAGAAGAAAATAAAGACATAAAGCCTTTATCAATACCAATCCAAAATTGAGAATCAGTCTACTTTAACGTAAAAGCAAGGGCTTTATAAGGTGATACACTTGCATCCCTTCTGTTTAGTATCCTTCTGGGCTACTTGATGCGGACATTGACAGGCACAAACACGGGCAATTATCTTCTGATAGCACTCAGGAGAAGGTTGAGACACCCAACTGAGTGTGCTATCGATTTTGATTTAGCAGGTCATACTACTCTTAATAAACACACTGACATGCAATTTTGTATTCGGTGTATCAACAGTAGCCACTGCCCACATTGGTCTGTACTGAACCTAAGTCAAAAACGAAATCGGTTTTCGGATATTTTTCCAGTGACGTTTAAAGTTTGTACATTTTTAACACTGAAAAGGTTTCAAGATTCATAATACATTTGCCAAAATGCTTAGAAAAAAATTATAAGATAAGGAAAGCACATATCTCTAACCGTCTGACAATAAACGTAGTTTAAGTTACCATAGAATCCGTAACACCGCAAGATTCAAAGACGTGAACAGGAAGTCTCAGTCCCATGCGACGTGATGGTTACTAGACAAACCTGATGCGCACATAATAACATCTAAATTTTTAATTTACAAAATAGTATTTTATTAAACTAAAAACGTTTTCATATTTATAATCAGTCATATTAGTTCTGATGGATGTTATGTTAACAACTATGGTTCTTCATAAATTGTTGCTTATATTAAATGCATAAGTTTTCTTTCATTCATGTGTTAAGGAAGTACCCTAAAACACAATACTAAGATTGTGAAGATGTATGAACCAAAGTGGCTTGAAATTATAAACAGTTGTAGAATCAATGTTTAAAAGTCGATTGGTTCTGCGTTTAATATTTATCAAAAGTACCAAGTTGTTTGTTTTCTATAAAAAGTATCCCATTGCTAAAAATAATCTAATGGAAAGTTAATTGATTAGGACTACTATTGTGGGTGAGAAACGATTGTAACATTTCTCTTTCATTCTTGTAATTGGGTAGAAAATCTGTAAGATGCGGAAGAGCTCAAATTGAAAGGAAATCACGAGAAATCACGAGTTTGGGTGGGGCATAGAGGATAGACCACTCACAAGTAAAATTTGGTTCGATATATACGTTCAAAAAAGCTTGGGCAACAAAGAGAGTACACCTGCAAACAGGGAAGTGTGTTAATGTGAGAACTGTAATTTTAGGTTAGGTAAGTCCTTTATCTTTATGATACTTAAATTTACTTTTCCTAGTGTCGTATATGTGATATTGATTTCGGAGTTTTTGGAAATGTGGCGGGGCTTTAAAATTTTTCTAGCATAATAAAAAATTAAGAAGTTGTTGGAATGAAAACTTACAAAATCCATAGCTTCTTAACTTTCATTCTAGGCCTCTCCAAAGCGGTAGAAAGCTTGATGTAGACAGAAGGTTGTAGCTGAGAACAAATCAAAAAACGCTGTGAACTTCTCTAGTGACAATATAATAATAAAAAATAAGTAAATGCGTAAAGACTTTTTTGCTGGAAAAAGAAGGGATATATTTAATAATTGTTTACTTTGTGATTATGTATGAATACGATGATAAAATGTTTTTTATATTGTGTCTCTTTACATCAAGTTTATATTCATAGATTAGCGGCGATAACTTAAAATTTTTGACGTGGATTTTATAGTAACTACAAATGAGCATTACTTTCCAGATTTGCTCATTCTTAATAGTTTCACCTTGTCGCACGAATATTATGTCAGTAGCAAGATAATTACGATTTGATCTCTCTTTATTCGGATGCTTTTAATCAAGACTTTATCGGAGTCAATATTTAATGTTCAAACTTATTTAGGGATCCATTGATGATTTAAGAGGTTGTGAAACTATATGATATTGGGTGTTAATTTGTTTACTTTAAGGGTCAAGATACCTTGATACTTTTCTCGTTCGTCCCATTGCTGTTCTCGTGCCTTATTTACATTAACACGTTTTTTGTTTATTAATTTATATCAAATGTATGTGTATGACTTTAAAATAAACTTGTAGCATACATAACCCATCAGCATCGTTATCATCACATTGAGTAAACCCTTTCGTATAGCAAAAATTCCAAATGATAAAGTACTGGATGGTCCATACGAGGCAGCAAACCAACGTTCGTGTTTTCTTGTATTTATCAACTCGATGGTTTGTTGTTTTTCCTTATTGTTTACGCACGTAGTCCTAAAAGATTTCCACAGTACAAGTTAATTAACCGCGGACTTGAAAGCTGTGATGCTGTTTGATAGCTGTGATAACGTCCTATATCTAAGCACTGGCTTTTGGCTTCTTCATTTTTGCGCGACCTCTAACGAGCGTGGTTATTCTGAACGTATAGGTAACTTATGAATAACAACTTGCCGATTTGATTGCTATTAAAAATTCTTCTCACCAACATTTTCTTTTATTATTTAATAGTACCGTTATTGCGGTACGTGAAATTACGCAAAACGAATGACATGGCTAAATCCCATTATGTAACAAGTTACTAAATTCAATTCAAAGTTAGTGAGATATTGTACTGTTGCCTCAATTACAAAATGTTTACCCTACAACATATTATCACGTTTCAATTGATCACAATGTTTTATAACGATTTAATGATAGGCTAATCGCTCAGCCGGGAATTTAGTGGACCGTTGATGCAAGTGCTATGCAACCAGGGATGCATAAAGCAGTTGGCGTCATAATTATAAATAAAAGATAAACGTTTCACCTTCAGAGATATCTACAGGAACTTTAAAACTGTCATATATTTACGTTGTCAATCATTTACTAATGTTAAGAAAATTTAGTGAGGTAATCATCTTATCCGATCTCATAACGATGCGTCTCTATTACTCTTTGTACCTACAGTAAGGTTTTTACTTGAAAGCGCTGGAAAAATCAATTCTGATTATTACTAAAATGTTACTCAGTTGTAAAAAATTACAAAAATACTCTTGGGCTTCGTCTTTACTATTGCTCCTTAGCAGGACACAAAACACCGTTTTCCAAATCTTCTCTATATAGCATTGATAACTAGAACGTAACTACATTTTCATAGGGATTACACAGTAGTGGCATCGTGGTAGAGTGTCAGACTCACACTCCGAGGGTCGTGAGTTTGAACCGACCCTGAGCTTGCCTGCCACGATCCCGGAGGTACTGT
>JAAAKL020016768.1:0-10886 GCA_010016065.2 Carybdea cf. marsupialis auct. non (Linnaeus, 1758) | reverse complement strand
TTTCAAAATTCAACTTCATCCAACATTTATATCTATGTATATGATAAATTCCCATGCGGAGGGAAAGTGATGACGTCACAAATAAAAAGTTTTGGAAATAGTAAGACTCTACTCCAGATATCTTAAGACTACCCTGGCACTGTCTGTTCCAAAGACCAGTCCTGAAGTGTATACAGTACTTCAACTAGAGGCGTTTGAATTTTAAAAGGCTCTCGTCAAAGCTCTGGCCATATTGCTTAGTTCCTTACGTTAGAAACTACCTTCAAATAACAGGATTTTGTTAGTGAGATTTGAAACTTTGAAAGTCATAATTGGTTTCGAAAACTGATTGTGTATTTTAGCTTAAACGGGAACTTGGTTAACTTGAACTCACTTCATTTGTATCGCCAAGCCGGAGGGGATTATGTATATCTTATACAGCGGGATTAGGCGAATCTAATGTGTGGTCGAAAACACCGCTAAGTCAATCCGAGGAAAAGTTATAAGATCTATTACGATTGCAGTTCTTTGCCATTGTGAGTGTCAAATCCGAAAAAGGAAGGAAAATTTTTTGTCACGGGAAGGTGTTTCGTAGAAACTAAGGCTCAAAGCAATAGTTTTCTGACAATACGATAATACAAATATTTCCGTAGAGTATCTCAGTTTTAGAGCTTTTTATCAAATGTTATTAGAAAGGTCATCATTCTTCGTGGTACCTGCAAGTGTTAATCTCACAGTTGATTGGTGGAGTTTTTCAAGATCATGACCGATCCTTCCTTATCAGGTTTTCCCACTTCTAGTACCCTTAAAATCATCACAGAGTCATCCTCATTTTAACATCGTTCATGGCTTGACATCCTTCATTATCTTGAACGCACTTATCACTTATTACAGTCAGTTAATCGAGGGTTGTAATGCGCATAGGGGGCTAGGATTATAGGTATTCTTCCATTGAATTTATTTATTAAAGGAGAGTATAATCAGGAAGAAGACCGATCCTCTATGTAATAACAGGAAATGAACAAGATTTTGAAGACAGGAAAATGACTTGTCAATTGATCTTGATATGAATAGGAGCGGAGAAGAGCGAAGATAAGAGCACAGTACACGATTCCAGCTTAACCACTAAAACATGGCTGAAAATGTATGAGTACTAATGTGAACTCAGGTTTAGTACAGTAGCTTATACGCTAGGCCTATTCAGTTGGGTTAGGAAGAGAGGAGATTAGCGGGAAAATTATGCAAGCGGTGTAACCGCTTTCTCTATCTCCCGGTCTCGGCTCCTCATTTTAACAACTGCACAAACGTTAAAATTTCTGATAAAATATAATATTCGCATATTCGAAATTTTAAATTGAAAGCATAGCTATATACTAGGGATTCTTTTACTTTCCTTAACACTATAACTCCCTTATTCAGTAGATTGATCTTTACTAGTTGTTGCTTTAAACTTTTGATACTTTAACCTGACGCTATAAATTTCAGGACCAATAATACTATACGAGACTAAGGCCTAGCCCTCTAAAAGTAAAAAGGAGGCTGACGTCCGTCAAAATTCAATGGCTAGCAGGCAACAAATGTTCATTCCATCTGTTGCAGTAAGGTAAACATTTGTAACTGTAGAGCTTCTATCATGCATCTACTGTAGAATATAGGGGCCTGTGTCAATGCTGGATCTTACGTTTGTGATTGCAGATGGTGGGGTCTTAATGAGATATGATGTGTAGTAGACGGTTTCATAGTTGCAGGTTGATAAATATGAGATACAAAAAACAGATACCAGTATTATAGGTAGGATTGTCATGAGTGTGTAAACTTTCTTCTGTGGTTTATTATCTGCGCAGACAACAAGGTGTTTCAGTGCATATATTTGTATCTAAGGACAATGAGATTGTATTGAATTCTGTCTTGAACGTATTACTGGTAATAGACTAAACTAATCAATAAAAAGTGAAGGATAGAGCTCCTAACGCTGTCATCTTTACTCGGTGGAAGAAAGAAAACACAAATGGGCCTACAAGCTATGCATAGAATTGGATCATACAAAGTAATATTATCCACCCCAGGCCTTTTCAGTAAGATGTGACAATCTTCTTCAATCGAGGTGAGAGTAAGGAACGCACAAGTATGAAGAAAAAGGCACCAAATACCAAGAGAAACTAAAACATTAAAGAGATTTCACAATCACAAAACGTAGTCAACAACTGATTTCCTCAACCGTATATTATGATTCGAGTTAGTTAATTTGGGCTAAAACTGACGCTTGGAATTGTAACGGGCATGTGATGACCAAAGTATCCTGTTATCAGGGCGTATAAGTGGTTTCCCTTTGCCACATAATTTTTTCCCCTTTTCCTTGGATAGTCTTGACAAGGAATCTTCTTTCCTAAGAGGGTGTGGTGGACCCACGGTGTCCTTGCATACTCTGTCATAAACAAAACATCTTACTCTAACATCTTGTGGGTGTCAAGAGGCTGAGCAAAAATTATCTGCATGAAGATTCACCATATTTTTGTATTTCTGATATTTTCTTAACTATGCAATATCTGCATTACTCTGCAAGCAAACGGTCTGTCAAGTTGGGGAAAGGGTGGGGGGGCTTGCTTCACTGATATCCGCGTTGTTATGTCCATGAGATGAGTACATTAAAGATTTAAACCGTTTTTCGAGGAAACACTGCAAAAGGGAGTTAAATTCTTGACGGATGTCTCAGGTTGCCTAAGTATTAGGACCTGATCTGCACAAGTTGCTTAGTCGGTAAATTCACTGTGATATATAGTTGTCCAATCTCTTCATATTTCTAATGACAGTATTCGTACAAGGTTAACAGCGCAGGCACAGAAAATATGCAACTTATTTTGAGTTTTAAGGATTTGTTAAAAAGTTGATGCAATGTTGTCATGTAGGGAATGTTTTTAGCACTTAGTTTCACAATATTTTCATTTCTTTTTGATCACAGGAATCATGCAAGATAAAGAGCACAGAGATTCTGTTGCCAAGTGAGGCAGACTGCAGGCCTTGTTTTACAACAGATTCTGCATACTACGACTGTTTCAATATTCGATGCAATAGATTTCCATACTACCAAGGTTGTGCAAACGGTAATACAGGCATTCATCTATTTCATGATAATAACAATAATATCTGTAGCCGGGTCACTATAGGTCAGTTCGTAGAGCAGTACGCTTTGAATGCGTTGGTCCTGAGTTCGAATCCCGGTGGTAACATTTTCACTTTTTTGTAGTATCTCTTCAAAGTTTATATGCATTACCATAAACACAGCAGGTGAAGCAGAAAGTGTTATATTTTTCCAAACAAAAAGAGAAGTATTATAACTAGCAATCTGGTAGATTAATTTTAATATATGTGTCTGCAAAGCCAAATAATTCGTTTTGACCTTCTCAATACTCAATGCAAGTGAGTAAGTACATTATGTTCTGTACCCGTCGATCTACAAACTGCAGACTTAGAGTCCCTTGCTGCTTGAATTTAGCAAACTTGTGCCTACAATTTCCGACTCGTTGGTGTTAGAGACTTGAAAATTTCCGGATTTTAATATTTTTTCTATCTGACATCAGACAGTTTTATCTCAATATTTAAATTTGCTCAGAAATTGCGTTTGAACAATTTTAGTGGTGCCAAAAATCGAGACTCAAATTGCCAACCTCAGCAAATGTTTTTAAAATTCAGAACTGAATAAAGTTTTAATCACTTTGTTTATTATGTACATAACATTGCTACGGTAAGCTGCATCAAAGCTGCTCAACAAGAAATTTTCCTAAAATTTTTGTGCGATTCTACCCACCAGTATTGCTATTGTCTTGCTATAGAATGTTGAAAATCATATTTTTATCAATATACATAATACATAAAGGATTAGGGGAATATTTGTTTCTAAATTTAAGAACCATGCGTAATGGGTCGTTTGTATTCCCATTTCAGATCGATATTCGACCATAATACAACTTTCCAAATGCCCATTTTGAGCAGATCTGCATAACCCCCAAACGTTGAAATACAGCTGTTTTTGAAAGACATGAATTTAAATTCGGAAATTATTAGATCTCTAATACTTACAGGTAGGGAATGGTAGACAAAACTTTCTCAGGGGGTATAAATGCCCACTTTCGGCAGAATAGGGTTAGAAAAAGCTGATTAATATAAGATGATTAAGACATAAAAACATTTAGTTGGGGCACTAGATACAAAAACTGTATTAAATACCAGAAACGTTTGGTTTTTCGCCCCTGTAACACTCCACTGAGTGTTAACCACCAGCTTTTATTTGGAAAGAGTCAATCAAAATTTAGAGACTCAGACTTGCATTACGTTTTGGGTCTCTACCATCAAGTACTCCTGTGCCGATAGGCTCCTCTAAAACTCGACTAGGTTTAAATTTTCATCCTTAACTTGAACTCCATCACGACAGTTTCTAATCTGACGAGTAATGAAAGGAGCTGTAAAGTGCTAGATGGTTCAGGACTGTTAATTCGGAAATCATGAAGATGACACATAGATTATATAGCTCATCTTTACAAGTAAAGGCACATTTTTGATAACTCTAAAGCAAAATCAAATTTTCTGCCTTTTATATCCTTATATAAGATTAAAACGTTGCATTCAGTGTCGTATGACATGTTTATACGATCCATAGTTTGAGAACAAATGTCATGTAATTTTGTTAAAATATGTTTAGCTTTGCCCTCTCCTAACCATTACTTTACGTCCATCGTTAAGTTTAAAGGTGTCCCAGCGACGAGTCCGCTAAAGCCACCTATTATTTACATAGTGATAACTTTCTTATTGTCTTTTTAACTGGTACCTTTTTTAGGTAGAAATTTTTGGGTTTTCACTGCTGGATCAGGAACGAATCAACATGCTAATATCAATATGAACAAAAAGACAATTAGCAAAACAGGAAGTGTTACACTTTGCTATTGGGTGTTAGAACACAAGAAACATGGAGCAAGTGTCTCTGCTGTACATTATGGACAGGCCACGGATACGTATTGTAACGACTTCGCCCTTACGTATAGAAGAGATGCAGTGCTGGGATATGATACATTGCACGTTCATGTATTACAAGTCGCCAAAACTACTAAAGTCAGAACAAACGATGAGAAAGTGCATCATGTATGTATTTCCTGGTCAAATGTTGGAGGAGGATGGAGCATGTACCTTGACGGTAAAAAGGTCTCTTCTGGAACGGAATTGAGAAAAGGATATAACCTGCATCTCGGGGGGACGCTTACCATAGGTCGAAATTTGGATCGAGTCTCAAATGCAGGAAAATGGTTTTGTTCAAAGAGCTCCAGTGCCCATAATTTTAAAGGAGAAGTGACCGGGGTCTATTTCTGGCACAAGGTTCTTACAGGTAATGAAATTAAGTCACTGTACAGGGATTGTAGAATACCACAAGCAAGATATCTTCTTGCAGAATGGGGAGCTAAAAACGTATACTTGTTTAATGGAGCAGCAAAGAAAGATTATTGCAACTGATAATTTTGATCTTGCCAACGATTTTATGGAGCAAAATAGAAGGTGATAGATTCCACGCACGCTTCCAAGTACGTTCATCTTGGTCAGATTTCAAGAAAAGTCGAAATTGAGGTTATTGCAATTGGTAGCATGGACGAGTTGGTAGGATTGGGTAACGTGACACTGAGTGTGGAGAGGTGCCCCAGTAATTTACCAATGAATGTTTAATAAGAGAGATGCTACGACGTATGCACGGTTGTGTGAAAAGGGACAAAGTTTATTGATGTATGGTTTACGGTAACTGTCAAGATCTATCAAAGGATTCACTTTATTAATCAATAATTTTCACATCTTCACATTACAGATCTCTAGGTATTTTTTACACTTGTATTGGTTAACGAGCTAATGAGGGCAATGCTTGTTTGATGTTTAAGTATTTCGCAAAATCGGAGCACGAGACATCTTGTGCACATTGCCTATAATATCCTCGTGGACTTTTAGTAAACAATTGGAAACTGGAGCTACTAAGGAGAATGCTGCATAGACAGACGCTCTTCTTCACGATCTTGCCAGAACCACATTACGATGCATGCAATCAAAATGCAACTTAACATCAATTTGGCTCAGTCTTTCTCCCATTTTAACCGCCCATTTCTCCGTGATATTGTATCATAAAAACCATGCTGTTACTTTAATCGGAGTAACTACAATAATTTTCCCTATAATATGTGGTGAATCTTGTCTTAGCAAGATTTAACATAGGCATATTTCGTATTTACCCATCAAGATTAAATTTTACAAATAGGATATTTTGATGACCAATAACTGACTTTCGATGTATGCTCCCGTTGTAGATCGCCCTGTGTTTAAGCCAAGCATACGTAAAGGCGCTTACAGCTAACATTTACCCCGAAGCTGCAATCTGCTCGCAGTGTTTTTATTTGATTATTATAGTAGACATAATTCCTCAGTGCAAGAAACAGCGAATAGGTTTTTCCTGCCATCGCAGCCCCCTATCCAATGTTATACCTTGGTAAAGTAAAGCATATTAGGGTTGATATTTTGTTAAAAGATACTCTGTCGGGACCTGGACTCGAACCTCATCACCACTACCCCTATCATTGGGCTATTAGTCAGCTTCTTTAACCACTCGTCTACTGATTTCTCCAAGAAACCAAGCTTTCCCATTAACGCTTTTTAAAGGAGTAAGTAGGCTAATGACAGATTCCATCCCGAGCAGTTACCCATCAAATTATCAATCAGCAATTTTATATCAAAACTTGCCATAGCTTTTCAAGCTGCTCATGTACTACGCCTCAATTATCATCATAAACTACTTCGTGTACGGCAATTCAGATATTAACACAGTGTACCTTAATAAACCTCGTACGCAGAAGGGTGGCACTATCTGAACGCCCATCTCAAATCATAAAATGTTACGTCTATTAAGGCTAAGCTTCATCAGTATGAAGGACGCCTCACTTTTAGAGTCTGAATCTGACAATGGATTTAGATAGATAGATTCTAATAACGAGAAAAATGAAACTGTTTAGAGGCAGTATTTTAAGTCTCCTCGCTAACTAGTTCTGGTAGTGTAAATTCAACATGAACATGATACTGATAAAGGTCTTATCCAGAAGAGCAGCTTTATCTGCACAGCTATCTGCATTCATACAGTCAACACCCTATCAAGGCTAAGCTTCATCAGTATGAAGGGCAGTCCATTTTTTGAAATCGTACTATCTGATAATAAACTCAGTTGTCATTAGGACAAAATATGTCAAGTTTAGACTATCAATTTTTTTACGTAGACTCGGGTACTTCAAAACTTTAAAACATTGTTTCTGGCAAAGGGGCTTTAGCTGAAATAGCAGAGTTTCTTTGGAACAGGTCCCGGTAAGATACGAAGGATTTCAATTGACATCCCCCTTCCATTTAAGCCAATTGCGCCTCTTAAGAGTTACATGCAGGAAATATGCAGATCTACTACATCCATGATAGCCATTTTGATCCAGCGTCGGCAGGAAGTAGGTGGAGAAATATCTTCTTCCCGTGTATAGCTCTCTTTTTGAGATGAAAGAGAATCGGTAAGACTAGTTAAGACTCTCAGGTACGCTTTAATATGTCATTCTTGATTTATTGATTATTTTCATACATAACCAAAACAATTTTGCTTAATAAACAACAACTTAGTAGTCTTTCCAGAGATGGGGAAGAGTTTCAGTGCATTCTTAACATTTATCCGTAGTAATTGACCATCTGAGCCTTTCTTTTCCCATCCTATGGAATCGATTGTCGATTTGCGAAGTAAAGTTACTACATCGAGGTGTCAAGTGGTCTTTTTGTAATTATCCTGCTGCCCTTGTCCCCTCGTATTGTTATGAAATCACGGTTTCGTATTCTTAATCATTGACGTAAAATTTGAATGCCGTTACTGACTATGATTCTTACAATCATCAGCTTGTAGATACAGAGCCCGGCACTTAGCGCTTGAGAACGCAAGAGTATTTGTGTGTAATTTCATCCTAATAATCTGAAATCCGACAAATATCGCTTCAAGTTTAAAAAACAGAGGCCTAACTCTGAAACAAACACGTCTTGTATGGGCTAAACTGGGTAGGATACAAAATATCACTGTTGAGACAAATTATAAATATGGCAAACAAGATATCTGATCTGACCTGATGATCATGAACACTCCGCCAAAAAGTACGAGACAGTTAATGCCGACTCTTTATGACGTATGCATTCGCCTGTCCATAAAAAGACGGTAAGATTGAATAAAAAGTTATTACCATAATGTTTTGAGGCTAAGCAACCGCTAGACGCAAATCTAACAGGGTTGCCTCCAATCTTACACATGATACCAAAAGAAAAACAAATCGCATTTACTAGAAGATGCATTGTAATTGAAAATAGGATCTAGCCTTTCGCTATAACGAGGACTATAGACGGATCGATACGCAGACCTGGGAAATATCTGGACAATGAATATCGTAATGATTTTGTTGTACTGAGAGCCCTAAAAGGGGTACTACCCCTCCCTATATAACCTACAAAAATTTGCATTAACTGCCATAATTTAGTGAAAAGAATAGGATAGCCATAAGATCAATTGGGATAAACAAAATAAAACAGTCTGCAATAAGGATATTGTCTCATGGCCCCTTACCTCCTAAGTATAAGTAACAGATGTGACCGTCAACCGGCATCATGAACGGAGCGCTTAAACCTAGCTAAATACTTGCATCTTCCCGAGCCCAGATCTTGCATGCAGATTAAGGGTCTTTATCAAGGTGCTTCAGGACCCCAAAGGTGCCACTAATGGTACGTAAGAGAAAAATTATGCTAAGAAACCCGTTGTTCTTCATTTATGATTATTGTAATGAGACATACTATTACAATATGTAAGGTGTTATTGAACAACTTGTTCATTGGTTCTAGTTCATTCAGACATCTACTAGGAGAAAAAGTACTACGTGCAATATTGATATAATATGTGAATATGTTTTCTTGACAGTAAGTAACTACGTGCAGACTAAGTACAGTAAATGAACTTTGCAGTCAAAGTATGCAAAGCACTAAACATTTCCAAATAAAGTGTTTATTTTCCCTAATAAAAGTGGCATCAGGAAACGTCTTATAAAGGTTCATAGAATATTCACTGAATAGCATGTAAACAGTTAATATGTTTTGATAATTTTCGTTTAATAATGCGCAAATTACTGTTTTTTGATAGTGTTTTAGTGATAATACTTCACCATGCACTCTTTGTTGTCTAAATATACATCGCCAGGTTTCCACTCAGCAACTAAGAAACCCCGATAAGGTACCTCGCATTTTCGGTACAGTGATTTAATTTCACCATTGCTCAAATATTTGTGCCAAAGATAAACACCAGAATATTCCCCTCGGGCTCCCATTCTTTTAAGACACTTTTTTGTATCCTTGCATGTTGTACCAATGAAGAACTTGTCAGTAGTAAGAAGGGTCTCACCTGTACGAAACTGATTTCTTGCGTTTACTATTTCCCCATCAACATTTATTTTCCATCTTCCATTTCCGCTCTGCCAGCTTATGCATACGTGATGGTCTTTACCTTCCTCAGCATAAATATCTGTATCCTGGAGAACACCGTTTACTTCGAGCGAAAAATGTCCGTCGTCGTTGATTCCAAACGTAAACGCACTGAAATTTCTTTGACCTTTATAGTCCGCTATGAGCGAGTAAGACATTGGCCTATTGATGACGAGAACCCAGAGGCAAAGCGTAAGCAGCTTCGTTTCCTTCTTTGCTTTCGGATTTACGTTGACTCTTGCGAGTTGATCCAAGCCGGCGTCTCCAAATCGCACCCAGAATCTACTGTCTAAGAGAGCAGAATTGTATACATAAATAGATCAATAGGCAGAAGGCTGCCTCTCTTGCGTTCTTTATGTTTATACTAAAACACACTTTAACAATTGTCTTTATCGGCCTTGTATCATATTGTACATCGTAATATATAATAATCTAAATTGTCATTGTTTGGTGAGAAATATTGACAGGTTGGAATCAGTTTGATATGATTTAGCAAGCCTTTATATTACTCTCATCAGATAGGGTACGAAAAATACTACAGCTTATTGTTACAACCCCCCCCCTCAAAAAAAACCCCTTTTTATAGTCACTAACAAAAATTAATACAATAATAAGGCTTCAAGGTGTCAAAAAGACCCCAGTTGTGAGCGTAAATGTCTTAACCGAAAATGGTTCAACGATAAGGCGATGCACGATTCTCTTATATAAGAATGAAAATCCAAATTATCCAGAAATCTACGTAAAGTTTCTGTTTGGGTAGAGAACCAGGCCACAACCTATGTATCATAACTGGAATTTAGAAACTTAACAAAGAATAACAATAAATTTCTATATTTTATGCAAACCACTATCTTTTGCCTCGGTCTAACCTGAGACGGTCTGTATATTACACGAATAATCTAGTTTCGTTCAATTATGACACACCACCTACCTTTGTCACACAATGTATCACGAGCTCTTGTGATTCCTTTAGTCGGACGGTAATGTATCAACGCCCTAGTAGACAGATCAGTAGAGCCATCATGCCTGCACTTCTCGCTTAGTAATGTTACCGATACATTCTGTCTTTCTGAACATGATAGACATGTTTTCTGGAAAAGAAAAAAGCAACAGATTAGCAGTTACGTGTGCATCATAAAATTTTTGTGATGAGATATAAACTCTTAAACATCATTTTAACTTTGATAGCATATATAATCTTTGTTATCATCATCATTATCATCATCATTATTATCATCATCATCATCATCATTGTCATCATCATCATCGTCATCATTATCATCATGATCATCATCATTGTCATCATCATCATCGTCATCATCATCATCATTATCATCATCCTCGTCATCATC